>JACXGK010000144.1:0-88356 GCA_016801125.1 Novumbra hubbsi | reverse complement strand
CCTGGTTATGACTGACACATTAGACAGCGAAGGAAACCCCTTCAAGGCTGGATTCTCTGAATGTCTATGAACCTGGACAGGGGAGGGGACATGCGCTTCTAGCGAACCAAGGACGGATCTCGGCGTGGACAGGGGTTTTAGGAGTGTGCGCCGTGAGCTGTGAGCTCATCTGATGCCACTTCGATCGGCTGGAATGATCAGCAATAACACGTTGGTTCTCTCCACGTGTCCTGCCAAGAGCTTCTGAAAACCAGTCAGAATTGGCCCTGTCATACATGGGCACATGGAAGACACGGTGGGCTTCTACAGAACCGTTTGGTGGGTAGTTACTAGGGGCGGGGCACGCGGCTCGTCCTTGGTGAATGTCATCCCAGTGAATGCGGGCGGTTGCATTTCGTTCTTCTAACTTACATTTCTACACTGCCATCGTCTGTGATGTTATTAATAGACATTGTGCGTTATGCTTAAGAGCCTGCAACAGTGTTGCTTGGCCAGTGCTTGATTACCAGGTTGTGTCTGCGGAATTGTGTTCTGTAAACAATATTGTATGTTGGGGAATATTATTTGAAGTTATTGAGGCATCTAAAAGAATTACAGGGAATTGCTAAAACATTTTGGAAACCAATTAAACGTTGTTGTTCTGTAGGACCCCACAGGGTTATTCCACATTAACATGTACGCTTGGAACAAGTTGAAAAAACAGTTGTGTAAATAATAGTTTCTATGGTTATTGAGATTACAGATTTAAATGTAGAATTAGTACTTTTTCAATAAAATACTTGGCATTTAATCATGTTGTGTATATGTTGATGATCATTGTTTTTTTTAATAATTCTCTTATATCAATTTGTAATCCAAGAGTAATGCTTTACATTGTGATTAAAGGGACATCTTGGGTTTATGGCGATGAAATCTTGAATCTGCGTTTCCCAGACACTTCCAGCGTTGTTGTTAAGAGAGGTAGCATAAAAGCACAGCTAACTTCCTCTATATTAGATGCAGATTTTTTTTAAACGCACAAATTGTTCTGACTCTGGGGAGGTAGATAAAGGGGTTCATTGCCCAAATCCTCAGCTGTCCCTTTTAAAGCCGCCCCTCGTCCTGTAGGCCTACTCCGGAACAATCTCCGTCACTTCTGTGTCTGAGTGTTGCTGCCCATACTGATGAAAAGATCATGTTGGCTCTCCACACACATTCCAACGGGAGGATCTTTCATTGAGCTAGGCTTCTGCACAGCATTTCTGGGTGAAGTTTACCTCAGCACACCGCTTCTCATTTCTCCCAGATGTTGTAACGTCAACTTGAGCTCTAGAAATGTCCGTAGAACCACTCAGTAATTTCACGGGATTATTTCCCCCCCTCTACTACGTGCTATACACGCAAGAATTGCCTGCGTTCGAAAATGTCAACGTGGGGGAAAGAAATGCTATCTGACAGTTCCAGGCCATACCACTCCTGTCAACTATTTTAGCCGCTAAATGAACAGGCTGAATAACTATTGGACACTTCCATACGTCTTAATTTGAAGTGAATGGGAGCTTGGCGCAGGGCCCTGGTGTATCATGAACTTTAGCAGGAAGTGCTGTTGCTGCCATCTTTGCATCTTTTTTTTGCCACTTGCTACTGGGGAAAATAAACACTGCGTAAAGCTACGTAGGTTACACTGAAGGAGATTGAGTATTTATTCGAAAAATGGACAAGTAAGAGATTCAAAGTACTGACTGCTGTTACGCATCTCCCCAGCACTGGTCTCGGATGATGTGTGTGTTGATCTTTGACTCTCCTGGTCTTGTTGAGAGCTGTTGTGTCATAACTACTCATTTGAAATTAAATTGGGAATAGTTGGGGAAAATGAAGGGGAAACAATCTTAAATTCCCCTGGTTCCAAGGTAGGATGAGGGTTGGGCAATAACATTACTACAGTGTCCATTTCTCCTGTCACATGCAAGTTGCCTCATTGGTTTAATTTTCAGTCATTCATAAGTCAGAATACTCTTGAGAGGACATTTGACACTGAACCCAAACCGCTACCAGTATCCCATTCTTTCCCCTTCCTTAACTTTAACCGTTTTGCCTTTGAACTTCAATAGAGAGACTTTGGAGTTCAGAAATGGGCTCCACCCTCATCCTTTAGTAAACCAATCACAACACATTAAGAATCGTGGCCAAAACGCTTAGCCGACTTTAACATGGATTGTAAAAAAACACCATTAACCGTTTTTGCTCCATGACTGTCCTAAGAATTAGGGATGAGAAAGAACAAAAACAGTATTTGGTTGCCTGGACAACATCTCCCTCCTACGTTCAGCCAGTCATGGTTTGTCTGACCAATACCTGGCTTCTAAAGTCCATGACGATCACAGCCAGAGCAATAAATGCTTGATTCATGTTTGTTTAGGTCGTAAGGCATAAATGTCACGCCTACGTCCCACACAGTGAAGTGTGTGCATCATACTGCTTAATGAAAAACACATTCAACAGGGTATATCAGTCCAAACACGGAAAGCATTCAAAACGGAACGCATGTTTGAAATCCACAGCAGCCAGTGTTTTTAGTTTGACCAGATATCGAATAAGCCATAAAAAGTCATAAAAATACAGCGGTCAGTTCCAGTCATTGGATCTCCGGTATTGCGTAACAGATAGTAGGCGTTTCAGTTTGCACCGAACATCTAAGTAAAGTAGAATGAGGCCGACTGATGTTTTATCTAAGCCGGTAACCTCCTTTAAATATAGTTCAAACTGCCCGTTTTATGTACATGTAATTGATCACCCACTTCCTGTTTCATTCATGAGGATGGAGGTGGAAGTAAAGAGGGGAGGTTAGGAGTTATGCAGCTCCCCGCTCCGTATAATATCTTCTGCAGCAGGGGAATTCGGCCAGGCAGCAGAAATCCAATCAATCAATAAGGGAATACTGCTTCATCTTCCTAATTGGCAATTTGCTCTTAAGAGGCGACACTTCCTAATTGCATACGCCCCACCCAATCATATCATAATAAACCTTTACCTAGCTGAATGTAGACCAAAAATACATATTCGATATTACACATTTTCTGTAATATTTTATCAAAATAAGCAAAAGGTGGGACACCTCACTGAATATGCACCTTGTTATACCCACAAACCAGTGGTACTATGTTCATGCTCTTATCAGTCCCAAAAACCATTGCATTGAAAAGCAACAGGACATGGCTACCTTAAAAGAGCCAACACAAGCTCCTTAGAAGCTTGTGTCCACGACACAGACGAAAGTCTTTGTTTATAGTCCAAACGTTTAGGTCATGACAGTAGGTTTTAGTACAAGAAACAAGGAAAGTGACGGGCCTCCTGTGACGAAAAGTGAGCGAAGACTATTTACTTTTCTCAAGAATTGTAATGTCGAACATTACAATATTCTACATTTTGCTAACAGTTCTTTATACAAGTCAGGGGAATACATCTAAGAATAACAACACAATGTTGGGTCAAGGCAGATTCTTCTGAATTTCCTAGACCACATGACGAAAAATGGTCTTCCACAGGGGGTCGTAGATCAGTTGAAACCTTTCCATGTTCACCACGTTACGTATCGAGATGTTTCTATGCCGATGACATAAGTTTGCGATTGGACAGTAACGCATCAGCCAACTCGGTGATCTGCTTTTAGAGTCTCCATTGCATGGCTGTGGTAACCCAGACCAATTCACACAGGGATGAAGTGATTTTGAGCTGGACTTGATGTGTTTTGGTGGCTTTGCTGTTTAGCCAAAGAAACAACCCTGGCAGTATCAACGCATCCTCTCATCACACTCGTCTTTGGCACAGAAACGTCTGGGAAACACAGTTTGCAGGTTTTTATTGCGGTGGAATGAATTGTGTCAGGAAACATTTCCTTCAGTTTGGGACCCTTTTGTTGGTTACTTCCACAGAGTATAATGCAAAACAAACACCAATAACATTTGGGGATTTGCCCTGGATGTGTGTAGCGCTCCAGTGGGCTATGTTATGGTGCACAGCATCCCGGGAATGGACGTCGACGTCGAGAGGTATTGATGGATCAGTGAGGCGCGTCCCAATTCCCCACAATCCATCCCAGTGTCTGCACTCACGCACTCCCCCGGTCATGGACGGGCGGAGTAACCGCGGGCCGCAGGGAGGTGCCGCCGTAGGGAGCAAAAGCGAGGAGTGCATACAGAAACACCAGGAGCAGGGCGGAGACGCAACCCGAGTCTGTCTCTGGGAGCCTCTCTCGCTCTCTATCTATCTATCTCTCACTCTCTATCTATCTATCTATCTCTCTCACTCTCTATCTATCTCTCTCTGTGAGACTAGGGTGGCTACCATTTAGTCAGCCCCACTCACAGCATCCCGTCCTGACTCGGCTTGGTACTTCACTCGAGACACTCCCTTGAGTTTTTCGCTGAGTCAGCCTGGAAGCCTCGGCGAGCGTCTATTTCTATCTAAACGTCGCCCCTCCCCCCCCCCCCCTCCCCTCCATCCCTCCCTTCCATTATGGCCCGTGAATAAAAACACGACGTGCCTCCATCTCCCCTCGCGGCCTCAGACGCGTGTGCGCCAACAATCGATGCTTTTTATAGCCCCAGAAGTGGTTGAGCCGAAGCGCGGATTGACAACGGACGAGCCCGGCGGCAGATGGGACCTGACGGGCGCCTGCATCAGGGCACTCTATCCAAGCCCTCTGACGGCACTCCGCGGCCCAGCCCTGACCCAGGCTGTGCCACTTTGGGACGGGGCCCAACGCTGCTGCCGCCCGGGCTCATGGATACAGGATGAGGAGGGAGGTGGGGGGGAGGTGGGTGATGGTGGACGGAAGCGCCTCCCTCCCCCTCCGATGGCTTCGCCCACTCCCAGCGCAGATGGACCGGGCCGTGGGGTGGGCCAATCGTATTCGCCAAACCCCCCCCGCACACCTGACGTCGCTCGGGCTTACATAATTGTCCTTGACGTGGCTGGCGATCCTGGGGTTGGGGGGCGTGGCCGGGGCGAGGGGCTGTCTGAGCCCCCTGTCCTCACGTGAAAATGAGAGCGGGGGAGGTTTGTGTTACGAGGTAACAGATGCTGTCTAACCTACATCGTGTGTGTTAGCGAGCTACGGCCCTTATCTGTTCCCATCCCCCATCCTTTTCCTATTTCCCTCCCCTCTCTCTCCAACCCCCACGCCCTCCCTCCCTTCCCCTCTCTCCTCAGTCCTTTCCCCCACAGCCACTCTCTCCATTTCTCCCTCTCATTTCATCTTCCTCCGCTTCTCTTATCCTCCTCCTTCCTCCCTACTCACCATCATTGCTCCGTCTTTGCCGCAGGCCAATAGGAGTGCAGTCAGTCAAATTAATCAAATTAATATGCACGTAAACACACTCCCAACCTATACACAGTCCATAAAGCATCGGCACACATTCTGACCAATGAGGCACTCTCCCGGCCGTGCAGATAGGCCAAGGGTCTGCACACACCCGTCCATCAAGTTCCAAGGGGCTCATTTGTTCTGGAATCACAGGTAGGAATGCCTGCCTTCCACATTCTTCCTCTGTGGTTGAACTGACACACTCAGCTGGTCCTCAGGGTCTGAAAGCCGCTCACAGCATCTGGCTGGCTGGCTAGCCGGTGATCACGGATGTTGTTTGGCCCCAATAGCTCCCATAAAACCTAAACTACTGTATTTTTACATTTCAGTCATTTGGCACTGCCTCGTGCCTCGAACGACTTACAGTTAGTGCATACATATTAGCAGATTCAGTTTTAGATAGCTAGTTGAGATAGACAGCTTCAGACAGCCATTTGAGGTAGCCAATTAAGATGGCCAGTTGAGATAGCCCGTTTCAGATAGCCAGCAAAGACAGACAGTTGAGACAGCCAGTTCAGATGGCCAGTTAGGATAGCCAGTTTCAGGTAGCCCCCATGTGATTGCCTTCTTCTTCCGTGCTTTTTAAATGGAGGTGGGGCCTCCTGTGGTAAGTCCAAAGCGGCTGTGCAGGCAGTCAACGGCCTGATGATTACATGATCAATTAAAAATGTGCTCAATGGCAACTGGGACGGGGCACTTTCTTCCCTGGTATCCGTGTCGTCCTCAACAAGGTGCGTTCAGTAGGTAATTAATGCTACCGTTTTGTAACACGCTGTAGCATACCGTACGTACGGCACAAATCCTGGTTCGCTGCTCTAAATCCACCGTGAACCAGTTTGTAGTATCAGCCGCAGTATTGAGACGCACGTCCCATCTCCCACTGCAATCTCCCACTGCAATCTCCCACTGCTGTGTGAAAATACTGGCCGCATACCATGCCTCAACAGGCTTTAGTGATCAAATATACGCTTCTTATGATTTGCCAGTAGCGTCGCTACCACGACATCCCCTCCATCTCGTTTCCCTGGTGCCGGCAAAAGGGCCTACTGGGGCTTAACTGAAGATGACCTCTTTCTCTTTTTTTTGCCCGACATCCAGAGATCCCAAATTAGCATGCATGCCTTCCGCCTCACCGTGCATCTCCATGGATATGGCAGAAATGAACAACTTGAAAAGGCCCGCTGCGCTCCGCCAGCCGATAACCTCCACCCCCCCGCGGCGAGCTCAGTGGCCGTTCGAAGGCTCCATTGTGCGGCGTGTCGCCGGCGTCCATCTGGCCAGGGTAGGCCGCTCGCGGACGGGGGCGTTGGGGAGCCACGCGGGGCTACTTCGGCTTACCCGGCGGGCGACGTTCATATCTGTGTCTCCGCGTCGCACGCGCGGATTAGACGGCCCTCTAACTGGGGCAACCAGGATCCCTCAGCAGCGTGCCGTTCCACATTCTCCGGCCAGACTTCCGAAGGCTCCAGGTGTGGCGGTCGTGTCCCACATTGCGCAAGGCAGAGTGTTTTCTCCGACGGGACTGGAAGAGCGGTGCTCCCGGAGGGCGCTGCGTGCCCGGTGTGTGTGTGCCGAGACACTGCGTTCACACCCAACAGTTAATGTGCTTTAAATGTTCTGGTATTTCTGTTGGGGGCAGCGTGGTGGGGGGAGGGGGAAGCACGAAAGCGGTGTCGTTCTCGGCAGCGGTGGCTTGTCTAGGTGCTCCTTACCGCCGATCCAAATGGAGCGTTTTATTTTTGGCAATTAAAATGTGATTTCATTTTGAATAAAGAGATGAGCGCAATGTCTCCTGCTTTTCATCGGGGCCCCTTTTATTTGCATGAATAGGGGACCATCTATTAATAACTACGTTTGTCGGGAACAGGAAATGGGGATCTATAGTTAAAACACAGTTCCTAGGTCAAGCCGTCTGGATTAAATGTAGGTTGTTGGGGGGGTTTGACACCATTAGCCATGCATTGGTGCAGTTTGGTATGAATGGAGGTAAAACCTTTCTTTACTTTTAAAAATGTTGTATGAAATCCCTTCTCAATCAAAATGCCATCTTACCAATCCAATCACAAAAGGCATCTTACCTTTTTCCTACAACACTGCTGCTATTAGAATACATAAAGTTGTGACCACTATCATTTGGCAAATAAAAATATCACATTGCTAAGGCATAAGATGCTGAATATATGCTTCTATACAGGTGTGGTTAAGTTTTTCTCATTACAAAGGGAATAAGCTGGGAAATACACAATTACATGATGGGACACCTTACCCCCATCACACTACAGTGGCTATCATTTCCTTACCCTGATAGTCTTTCTGCTGCTTGCGGTTAAGTGGGCAATAAGTGCTCATAGACTAAGCTATAGGTTTTGCGTTAGCTACAGGCCCTACTTAGCATTAGCTCATTCTTATTTTGTACCAGCCCTGATTTAGCCATCTATTTATCAGGCCTATGCAGGTTTACCTGGATGGTGCGTTGATCGTTTGTTTAGTCCGGCTGTGGCCACAATCCATTGGCACAAACAAGGCATGGTTTGTGCGTCATTTCTGTGGATTGTTTTTTAATCCCTGTCTAATCCTACCAGCCATACCTTAAAACAACTCATCTTTCACATTCCCCTCTGAAGGGCAGTTTAACTTCCTGACTACTTTGATTCAGTACTCCTGTGTACACCGTTGTTGTCTGAATACATGTTAGCTGCAGATTCCTCTTTCTGGTAACAATCCAGCCAAAGTCTACCAATTGGTCCAGATGTGCAATCCCTAATTTAGATTCCGTGGATGATGTCACTGCAGCAAACCTTTCTTCAGACCTTATCTCTGCCGCCCAGACATGTAATGTACTGTTGTGGTCTCATGGCTATTGTCAGTGGGATCAAACGAACCCTCTTCCAGTGGCAGGAGTAAATGAACTACGCGTAGTTTAACTATTTAACAGTGTCTTTCAGGCAGATTAGTGGTAGGAAAACTACTTTCAAAATCTTCTTGGGTTCTCGTGATAACTTTTTTTGGTTTATCCTGTGTAGCTTCCTAGCTGGAGCACTGGTGCTACACACGAGTGTATCTAATAAAATGAAGTAACCAATCATTTTGGAGTAGTTTGGATTTGTTGGTGTGACTTTACAGAACTAAACTATATATTTCTTGAGGGACGTTTCAGTGTAGCAAAACATTCTTTGTGATGTATTCAATCGCTCAGTAAAATGCAGAGTAAACTGCTTGTACACTGCTTAGTACATTGCCTAATAAACCACTTAGTTACAGATTAGTTTACCGCTTAGTAAATTGCTTATCAAACATCACAGCGCACTGCTTAGTAAACTGTTTAGTACACTGCTTGGAAAACTGCTTAGTAAACATTTTCAAAGGGATGTTCCCTATTCCATTATACACAGACATAGAAAAGGGAACGTTGAGGCCATGAAAGGCTTGATTTTAGTATAACTGATTGGCTGATTCCTTCCGGATGACCCGGTTGGAGTCGCGCTCACATGACAAACCAGGTCATCGGGAGGAATCAGCCGATGACGTTGAAAGTCCCACCGGCTGACAAAAACGAGGGATGCCAATTCAACGGCGACGACCGCGGAAGAGCCCGTTCTCTCCCAGTTGGCCCTCTGGCCATCATTACGAGGCCACTCCTTCTCTCTCCTCACGGGTATCTGTTGTCACGGAATGTTGTGGCCCCTGGCAACGGCGCGCGCATGCCTCTCGTATGGGCGACGGGAGCTGCCACCTACCGTATCCGCCCGTTTGGCAGGCGAGGGCGGGGCATGCTGGCCGGATCCAGACGGGGCCGGGGAGGAGTCGGCTGAAGAGGACCGCCGGAAATAGCAACAGTCAGTGGACGTGGCAGGTGGAAGGGGGGGAATTCATAAAGCTGACAAGCTCCAGATGAGACACTGTGTGTGTGTGTCTGTGTGTGTGTAACGTATCTGACATAACTGCAGACTGTGACGATGAGAGAAGCCCTCAGAGGCACAGGGCGACAGAGCCAGTGATGAGTGTGCATTAGCGCTGCTGCTCATTTCAATACATGTTTCCACAGACGAGTGGGCCGCCTCCCCCTGAGCTCTGGACAGCGTGGACCGACTTTGACCTCGGGACCCGTTTTTGACGTGTTTTTCTTTTTTTTTGCTGTGAGTGTGGCCTCACTGGGTGATCAATAGGAGCACAGAGAACACACTCCTGCGGTCCGGGTGAACGGGCCTACCTGTGTCAGGTGACCTACCGTTTCCTCGGCTGAACACGTGTCGCTGGGCCAGCAGACAGGCACCCACGCGTGTTTTGGAACAATGCTTTTCTGGTGCCGGCCGATGGCAAGCAAACAAATGGAGCTGTTCGGGCGGAGCTATTTATAGGCGTATTGATTCAGCAGGGTCCTCCGCCAGTGTGCGTAGGTAAGACGCTAATGTGATAAGCGTTAGTGAGAGGAATCCAAATTGTAACGCGAGACCGACCTTGTAAAATATGACAACCACATTGCATCGTACGAAGAGGTCAGCTGTCACGGAAATGTGTTGAGCGGTCTGAATACCTGATTCGTTGACCTCTGAAAGCCTCCTGCCAAAATGTTCGGCTAAAATGTCTCACAACAGGCACTGTGTTTACAAAAGGGTCGGCCTATTCATTTCCCACAAAGCCTTGACGGAGGGTAGGATTTCTTACATGACAGAACAGTCAGTTGGAGAATGAGAATGCGCCCTGCTCCTGAAGCGATGCTGTTGTTGTCCATGGCGATGATGTCACAGAGGAAAGCCTGCGTGGCGTGATGTTGCCGCGTCGACCACGACAGCAGGACCAGTCAGCTAGCGAATCGGTCGCACTCGTTGGGGAACCCAGTTATTCGCCGAAGGCAGTCTGTGGGAGTCTTTCGTCTCCATCAAGCATAACCGAGGAGCATTTGGTCTCATGTGCAAGGTGTGTTTCCTTGCATATGACACCGATGTGCAGTGATTCCACACAACGGGGTGGGGCTTGTGTGTCCTCGTCAGGACCGAGCAACTGCTTCCGTATGCAATGTGTAGGCCAGGCGCAACTTAGGTTTGAACGGACCGTACGTAGGTGTGTGACTAAACACACCCGCTGTAATCTAGTAGGCCGGGGATTGTGTCCGTCTCTGCAGTGTGACATGGGGAGGGCGGGCCGTATGCTAGTAGAGGCGGTTCATTCAGAACGTGAGTAAATCCCGGTTAAATGGACAGAATTTTTCAGCTCTTGGAAGGAGGACATCAGAGCAGTCGATCGTGAACCCACCATCAGGTGCCAACCCAACCTGGACCCAGAGGAAGACAGAAACTATTCAACATGGAAATAATGTGAACTTGTTAGGTTATAAGATTAGGTTGCTTGCATTCATGAATCTGTGGGAATATAATGTTAGAGTTTCAAGTCCCTTGGGGGTTTGTTAACCCTTCATTGGTATCACTTGCATGGCATGTTTCTTTCTCTGCTATGCCGTCTTTCCCTGGTCCTTAACATGCATTTTCCTGGTGTCTTGCTGGCCTACTATAATCAATACTTTGATTGATTTCCTTTGGTAACCACACCCTTTCACTATTAAAGCCTGAAGGACACCCGATGCATTTGTCGACCAGTCACTTTAGCTCCCTGTGCTGACTGCTGTTTTCCCCCAAAGGTGTGTTAATTAACACGCAGAATTAAATTGGTTGGTAACTGCTTTCACTTTGAGTTTTTGCCAGAATTGTCATTGACAGGTATTGTTCTTTACTCTGATTAAACATTCTATAAACGGTACTTCTTTCTCTTTGATCCTCCTAAGGATAACCAACCATTCTCTGTAGCGCTTCATTGGCTTACCATTGCAGTACAAATGGAAGGTGATTTCATATCTGCAAAATAAAAATTTGGGGGCAGAATTTTGTTTGCTGTGCTGTTTGGTTGAACATATTTTCATTTTTGCACAACAGCTACCATGCATAAAAAACAATGATGTATCAGATGCCTGATATCAGAATCTCCCGGACAACAGAAATCCACTTTTCAAAACTGTTGTATGAGATTCCCATTTTTCTATGGCCGGATGCAGAGCGCCCAATATGAGTCATATTCCAACATTGTAGCAACATGTCATTTAATCAAACAATCTCAGCAATTAGATTTTGTATCAATGCCCATATAAAGGGAACTGGTGCTAAATGTTTTTTTTTTTTTTAAACACTTAACACTGGAAATTGATACACACGTATTAGGTCATTGATATTGCCTGTGTGAATGATTGCTTGATGGTGAGTCATCGCTCATTAGCTAGATGTGCTGTGAAAACTCTACATATTCTATTATCTGCTAAAATGGAGCAAAAATTAACCAGAGGTCAATGGGCCTTGTATTGTCTTTTATATAACTATTCAAAAGGGAAAAATCTATACAATGAACTTATAGAAAAGTGGATAAATAGCACTGTGTACTTAAAGAACGACCCTAGTATATAGTCTAATGTAGCCGTACCTCCAGAAACACAAAGTTGTCACGCTGAGGTCTGGAGAGTGTTGGATTGAAGGAAATAATTTTTTTTTAAATTTCATTGCTACTTTCAGCTCCGGTAGGACACAATAAAAACACAGATGTTCTACATGCTGGCTAGCAACATGGCAGAAAAGGCCAGTAGGCACAATAACTAAATTCTGTTTACTCCAGGTGTTTACTCCAGGTGTTTACTCGACATGTAAAGTCAACATACACCCACATCTTTGAATTACACTTACTCAGTGAGAGTCATTTGAGCTCCGCCCAGCAATGTATGTTCATTGTTCCTGATGTGGCGTCATTCCTTTTGCAGCAGGTTCCCATTTCCCATTTAGCTAATCTTCTTGGACCGCAACGCCTTAACGCACCAACGCCTCAAGGTAACAGTGCCCAGTTAGCGGCGGGGAAACAAAACATATCTGGACCAGGCAAAGCCCCAATAGCTGGATTCAGCAGAGTTAACTGTCTGTTACAATCAGCGAGCCCGCACTCAAGTTCAACACCCGGCGAAGCAACTAGGCCTCCCAGCTTCTCCCACCTAGCAGCTACCCCCCCCCCCCACTCCCCATCACCATGAATAAAAAAGTTTGCCTGAAGACTCCCCTAAACTGTTTCTCCACCGTGTCTTCTGGCTTGAGTGATGTCATGTCCCGCAAAAACAAAAAAACCCTCGGACCCCTCCTCCAACCCAGCTGCCCAGCTATGACCACGGCTGGCTGCCATTTCCCCTCTGTTTACATCCATGTCGCGCACATCTCTGGTGCATTTCGGCACAAGGCCCGTCCGGCCACACGCCACAAACACCCCTCACCAAGGCCAGTCTTCGGCCTCGCTTTCGCCCTGGTGTCGCCTCGTCCGGGGGGTCGAGCCGGAGCGTTGGGCGACTCTATTATCCTGCTGGTAATCCGAGCCACAGGAGGACGTGCCGGGTTGGCACCAACCCGGTGGGCACTAGCCCGGTGGGCAAGAGCCCGGGCTGCCAGCCAACACTGCTCAACCCGGGCGCGTCTCCACAGACCCCTGGCGATTCACCCGAGCCTCGCCGAGGATACATCATCTCCATGGCAAGTGTTCCATCCCCTCTGCCGCTGTTTCCGAAACATTTGTATTCAGGCTTTCACAGCCCGCGTCGGTCCTAGTCGAATACGTGTAAGAAAGGGTTTTGGCTCCAGGGTCACGCTAGGCATCAAATCACGCTACGTTCCGAATTCATTCGTGAACTTCACTCCGATCGGAATTTCTTTGTGCAGCTTTATCTAAAATGGCCGCCTCATGGCAAAGCTGAGCGATATTGACTCTCTCGGACTCCTAACCCATCCTGTATGGCACAGACATTCACAGGTGTGAAGACAGATCTGTGGGTGATCTGAGGGTGTGTCCAGGTTGCGAACGTACAGTTGTGAGCATACAGCAGCGGGCCAGTGTGGTACACAGAGGGTTCATGTTGCGTTTCGCTTGTTTTGTTTCAGGCTAAGGACAGCGATGATGATGAAGAAGTTGTCCAGGTTGACCGTGATCACTTCATGGATGAGTTTTTTGAACAGGTCAGTGCTACAAAACAAACGTAATGAACTTGAATGGCGTGACATGTTTAACACACTATTACAAATGTATGGGCTTGTTCTTCTATGCACATATCTATGGGTCATAAAGGGATAGTTCAAACAAATTCTATAATGACACATTGGTTACCGTAGCCTGTAAGTTCTGCGGTGGGGTTTCTTGCATCGTGAGCCAGTTTTTCTCCCTTAAAATTTTGTCATGGCAAAATTATGGCCCTGCTTAACTCCAGCCACTCTCCAGTGGACTCGGGTGAGTTGAACATTGAGATGTGTGTCCTCCGATGCAAATCTCACCAAGCCATTATACTGTTTATCACGGTGCTCACAAGTGCAAATGCACTTGGATGAGAGCACAATTTCTAAACAACAACCAGGAACAAGTTTGCAGGTACCCAGCTGCCACAAGGACTCAGCAGAGCACAACAAGACAAGTGAGGCCTGTTTCCAATGAAACCCCTGGTACAGAACGAAACCCCTGGTACAGAACTTATGGCTGCAAACCATGCTTTAGTCCCTGGTACTGTCACAAATCCCATTCACGTTATGCTTCATGCATTATGGGAAAGTAATCCAATAGATTGTAAAGCTCAACAGATTTGCATGTATATTTATTTAACACAATGCACACAAAATGCTAATATTGCATGACTCAATAAAGGGGATTTTTGACACTGTTGTAATAAGTTAGCGTTAGAAACAGTGCCAGGAAAACAAAACCCAAACATTGTAAGTACATCAATATGTAATTTTATAATTTAGGAGAACTATCCCGAAGAAAATTGTCCAAATTGCCATAATTGGTAACTAGCTGATGAATATTATACCAATAAAATATTGTTTCTGTAATTGCACTGCATATAATGAGGGATCTTAAAATCAAATATTGTATAATCAAGATACCAAATAATGAGGTATCCTAGAATGAGGCATCATAAAATAAGGTATCATTGTCAGGATAAGTTATTCTGAAAACATTCTGGTTGCAAGCTCTGTTCTATGTCCTTTACAGCTGACTTTTTCAAAATGGAAAGTCCTTAAGCATGTTTTCTTTCAAAATCAAATGCACAATATTGCACACCAAATACACCATGTGTATTAACATTATGTTTGGTGTTTTAATGTGTTTATGTTTTCACCCATAAGCAGTTGAGGTAAGTTTCAGACTGACTGTCGATCCGGTAGAGGAGGAATCTAATAGAAGACCAGGGCACAGGGGGGATGCAACAGCTCACGGTTTATTTGCCTAATACGCCAGGGTAGGAAGGCCTTTCTGTGGCTGCCAGAATGTGACGGGAGCGAGCGAATATCAGTGGGGGGGAATATTCTGTACTCCTGAGACGGTGCCAGAACACCCAATCGCCGTGCCGCCACATATCGAGTACGCCAGGACGGGTGACAGTGTGGCTGTGGAACGGCTTCACCTTCTTAAAAAGTACAAGCCATCGGCGTTGTGAGATGTGAGGTGGTCTATCCGTCGTCATGGGAACCATACTAAGAAGACAACACTGTCAGGGTGCGAAAACAAAAGCTGCCGTCGGCGACACACAGCCCCTTACAGGAATGGCCGGTGTCCTTTTGATCTGCACCTCAGCAAGCGTGGGAGACCAGGTGAACAGGCTCTGTGGCCAATCAATGGGCTCGGAATCGATGACATTAGCAGCAGGGAGGGAGCGGGTGAAAGGGCCAACCCTCCCGGAAGGGGGGGCAGCTGGGATTGAGGACACCTGCCTTTGAAGAGCTCAGCTGTCGCCGTAAGGGGGGAGGGGGGGGGCTGCTCTTCCCAGCACCTTACGGCCGAAGCGCTGTAAGTGTCTCGACCGGGGATAAACGGGGATTCTCTGTAAACCAGGCGCCGATTCATTTCTTTTTCCAGGTGCTGAGAGAACGAGCCGTTGTGATTGACTTTCGGTAGATAACGGAGTGTGTGAGGTAACCTTCCCCGCGGTTAGTGTTCAGTAGATGCCGGAGTGTGAGGTAACCCTCTCCATGGTTAGCTTCAGGGGCCTCGGCTCCCCCACGCTGACATCCCCGTTGGGCTGCGGCCGTGCCGTTCCATAAAAGCAGAGCGATTAGAATGCAGGAGCCCATCCGGCTGCAGCCATTTGACAGCGCGCCCCGCCCCCTCTCGCCCCTCCCCCTCTCCTCTGCAGGTGGAGGAGATCCGAGGCTGTATAGAGAAGCTGTCAGAGGATGTGGAGCAGGTCAAGAAGCAGCACAGTGCCATCCTGGCAGCGCCCAACCCTGATGAAAGTAAGTAATGGCATCCGCCGGCCGCGCCAATCAGCCGGAATCTAGACCCCAAGCCCCGTTTGTGTCCCACCCCACCAGACCTGGGTCCGGTCAGACACGTCCTCCGCAGCGCCGTCGGGGCGCTACGGCCATTCCGGCGTTTCAGAGTCGTGAAGGGAGGGTGTCTGGGGGGAGGTACGGCGGTGCGAGTGTGACTCCGGCCAGATAGCTCCTCCCACGCTCCCGGAGCACGTGACCTCACCCACGCATGAGTCACGCGCCACCCACACGCACATTGGACATACAACGCCGTGAATCTTCAAGTGCGGGACTCCACCCGCTGGTCGTTGCAGAGTGATGCGAAGGGTTTGGTTGCCCTTATTGTAACAATGTCGTCACCGTAATCAAATATGCTAATCTGACAGTTAATGAAGATAACACACACACACACACACGTCTGCCTAAACATCAAAGGGGTTTCAGAGCAAGCTTAACGAGGTGTTCTGTGTGTTAATATTTAACTAAGCAATAGTAATGGTGTGCACGTCTTATCTGAACATGAATGGACTAACTGTAAGCCACTCTGGATAAGACCATCCGCTGAACGCCTAGAACAGAAAGGTTAAGTAAATTGTGTTAAATGAAGCGAGTATTAGACTGTGGTGCCACAAAAACAAAGCGTTCTGTTATTAACGTTCATGGCACATTTTAATATAGTTGAAACCAGGTATGAAGTTAAGAGGCGTGTAAACATTTCAATATTTCATTAGTATTCTTTTCCATATTTTAATTGAAATCAAATACTTTCCAATCTTCAAAAACAGCCTCGAGCCACCTACGATGGAAACTGAATGTTAATGGAATATTCAACCCCAATAGGTTCCTAAGGACACAAAACACACAACACGACATACTGTGTTTCGGAAAATAGCACCTTTGCTGTTGCTTTTCTGTGACAGCGTCTTGAGGTTGATAGGGGATGTGTAGTGTGGTTACACAGTGACCCTTTCTGTGACAGGGTCTTGAGGTTGATAGGGGATGAGTGTAGTGGGGTCCACAGTGACCCTTCCTGTGACAGGGTCTTGAGGTTGATAGGGGATGTGTGTAGTGGGGTCCACAGTCACCCTTCCTGTGACAGGGTCTTGAGGTTGATAGGGGATGAGTGTAGTGTGGTACACAGTGAATAAACTCTGCTTGCGTGTGTTTTTCTAATATATTCAAATACATTTGTGCACAAATTGCTTTTATTTGCCACTTAGTGTGTGTGCATGCTACATTTTTATATTTTTTATTTACTGCTCAATGATTTGATTTTATACATATCGTAGCTGGCTGATGAAAATGTATCCCCTAAAACAGGAATGTTTCAATATACGTAAAAAAGCTGCTGCATTGCTTTCCTGTGCTCAATTAGCGAGCATAGGACAATCATTTAGGAGCAATTGTGATATATTTTATGTCATGAAATGTTCATAGTGCACTGAGTAAAGTATGTTTTTGGTAAATAAATGAAGTTAACAGAATTTCATCAGACAGTTTCGATACTATGTAATGTTGGAATGTTTTTTTCTTTTTATGTCTGTCTTTCATTTGTGTCTTTACTTCTTTCTTTCCCTGTTCTTTTCTTGTCATGCATGCTTTCATGAAGGACTTGCCCTGGGGACTAGTTTGTCGGAATTCAGTTTTTGTGAGTGAGCAAACTGGTTACTAGTTAACCACCCGTGGTTTAACTAGTTAGTGTGTGATTACTATGCTGTGTGTTACATGTGTGAGCTTGCTTTCAATATGATGGGTGGGTTGAGGAGTTGTGGGTCTGCTCATTTGTCTCATGAACCATTTCGTTTAGCAAACTTCCTATAAAAGTGGTCTTTAGAACCACATAATTTTTAATGATATTTCTAACCTTTTAACTCCCGAGAGCATATTACCTCATTATTGTAATCACATTCACACAATCTCAAAATGAACTAAAAGCATTGATTTACCCCCCCCCATCTTAAGCCAAATGCTATTTGGCAGTCAATGGACAAAATAAAATGCATTCCCGTGTACTTCCTGATATAATGCATGATGGGTAGTGTAGTCGCTCCATGCAGAAGTAGCTTAGAAACATCATCTTCAGTCTTCGTCATCCGGGAACCTGACGCCCTAGCATGCAGGAATTCACACTAGTTTCAAAATGAATCGACAAACGCACAGCGAAGAATCATTCGCAGACTGCGTAGGCAACGGCACGGTTTGAATCTCACGCTTCACACATCTCGGCCAAAGTGGCCTCTACTTATGGCACGGTCACATCCCGGGGACTTGGTTTGAGTCGAGCGCAGAATTCACTTATCACTTCCCATTGTGTGCAAACTTGGGAAATGCGGAGTCCGTCATCAAGAGGCAACACACAGACTGCAGCCCTACATGACCCAGTTACGCTCACACACCGGCTTGCCCCCCCACACACACACACACACACACACAAACACACACACCCTCCACCCCCGAATGTTAACCTATGAAGTACCAGGGGGGAGCTTGTTAGCGTCAGATTGGTTTGTTGATACCACGTACAATTACTCCAGTAATTATAGGTAAATTGTTAATAATTAACTTTAAATGTATACCCCAATCAAATATGACCAAATTACAATTGCTTTCCAACAGTAATTGACCAAACTACGTTGTCTGTATACAAATAGCTGGTTATTCTAAATTGCCCTGTAAATAAAATCAATAAATACATTGACAGAATTGCCAAAAGAATCCTCACATTTCAGTTGATTAAACATTAGAATAGCCTGGCGTGTTTAGTGGAACAGCCCTGGTGTGTTCAGTGGAATAGCCCTGGTGTGTTCAGTGGAATAGCCCTGGTGTGTTCAGTGGAATAGCCCTGGTGTGTTCAGTGGAATAGCCCTGGTGTGTTCAGTGGAATAGCCCTGGCGTGGTGTGTGTAATATGAATGGCTACATATTTAGACACAGAAGCGTTTGTGACTTCCGTTCTTAGTGCCCCAGTTTCATTATCCGGCAGTCAGCACCGATACAAACACGTTGGGCCAGACCAGTCAATGCCCTTTGACCACGTGGATACCCTGTCAAACCACTTCCCAGCACCACAGAACTTACAGCATGTGAGTCATGTTTTTGATCCCTGTAGTCTGAGGCCCACTAAGGCCTCCCTTTCCTCACCCAGCCCATGGAGGTGGCCACTAAGGCCTCCCTTTCCTCACCCAGCCCATGGAGGTGACCACTAAGGCCTCCCTTTCCTCACCCAGCCCATGGAGGTGGCCACTAAGGCCTCCCTTTCCTCACCCAGCCCATGGAGGTGGCCACTAAGCCTCCCTTTCCTCACCCAGCCCATGGAGGTGGCCCTTAAGGCCTCCGTTTCCTCACCCAGCCCATGGAGGTGGCCACTAAGGCCTCCGTTTCCTCACCCAGCCCATGGAGGTGGCCACTAAGGCCTCCCTTTCCTCACCCAGCTCATGGAGGTGGCCACTAAGGCCTCCCTTACACACCCAGCCCATGGAGGTGGCCACTAAGGCCTCCCTTTCCTCACCCAGCCCATGGAGGTGGCCACTAAGGCCTCCCTTTCCTAACCCAGCCCATGGAGGTGGCCACTAAGGCCTCCCTTTCCACACCCAGCCCATGGAGGTGCTTCGTCCCGCAAAATCCCAGCTTCCATAAATTGCGTAAAGCACAAATTATCTTAATTAGCCGACAGCCAACTGACAACGGCAGAGACACATGCCTGCATTTACCTCATTAGTTAGCGTAATCACGGGAAGACATTATTTATTTGTAGATAAACAAATTATGCACATTGGTTTCTATTACCAGCTAACAATGTGTTAGTTGGTTCTCCACTTGTTAGTGGAGTCGCTTCTGGAAAACAGAGCGCCTCAGCGCTGGACCAGAGGAGAGAGCGTGCCGGGGAGTTTGTGGAGGTGGGTGAGAGACAGAGGGATGGGAGTTATCCAGGGAATGAGGGTGCACAGGAAGGAGAGGAGGAAGGTAGTGGAATATGTAGGTGGAATGGAGTGGATTATGTGGGGAGAGGGAGTGTGGCAAGGGAGAAAGTGGAGTGTGTAGGGGGAGGGAGTGAGGATAGAGGAGCAACGGAGGAGAGGGAGTGGAGTGTGTAGGGGAGGGAGAGAGGAGGAGGATGATAGAAAGGGCGGTGCTGGTTTCCAGTGACTGAATGGCACTGCAGCGATAATAAATCAGCTGGAGCACTGCAGCTGAGCCACACACACACACACGCACAATGTCCAGCGTTTCATGCATGAAGGCATTCTCATATAGACGTAAACACACAATAACACATACATGCTGCCTTACTAAGCCACCGTCACCCACACACTCACCCAGGCAAACCCACACAGGACTTGATAAGGTGGGGGATAATGAAGTATTGGCCAGCCCTTTACCCCACCAGCATGTCTGTGTACTGTAAACCAAGCTGAATACATTCACTGTTCAATATCTTTCAACTTATTAGTGTCACTTTGTGTGTGTGCTTCTTTTCACCTAAACGTATTCTTGTACAATCCCAATGTAGGGATTGAATAAAAATTTTAATACATATTACAAAAATCTACAATTGAACTAAAATAACTGATTTGCCATACGTTGGACACATTTTAAATCTTCTGCGATTTAAAGAATGTTAAGGTATAAAATCACATATTTCCATTTATATCCGTTCATGAGAAAATCTGTAACATCCTTCACATGAAGGTCATACATTTTCTGACAACCTAAATGATTTCATCATCGGAACTGTAGCTCAAATGGCACAGGCTGTGTACTGTGAATAGCGTTGCCATTAAACACACGTAGCACCACCTTTTTGAGCGTGGCATAATTATGTCTCCGTTTCTCCACCCCAGAGACCAAGCAGGAGTTGGAGGACCTCACGGCGGACATCAAGAAGACAGCGAATAAAGTTCGCTCAAAATTAAAAGGTAATTATCGACAACAGCGACATGACAACACTTGTGGTGTGAAAAGAAACCTGCGTGTGGATGAGCCCAACAGTACCCAAGATGGCTGTGCAGTGGCCGGGCTTTGTGCCGGTTTTGGGTGTTATTATTTAAATAGGGCGTCCTTGCCTCATTGTGCTTGCATGCGAGCACAGTTAAGAGTAGACCGTCTGGCCGAGGGAGCAGTTTGATAGAAGCTAAAACAGCATTGGATGTGACTCGGAAGACACATGTCTCGACATTGTCTGTCCCGAGACCATTGGGAGTTCTTGCAATGAATCTGTGGCCCTAATCAGGAATTGGATACAACAAAATTGGGTTGAGAAATGGGGGCAAAGCAAAACAAAATACACTGTGCCTGAAAAACACCATGTCAACCAATACTGCATGGTGTTACGTCATCCCTGCCTCAGCTAGATGTAGAACACAAGATTAAAAGAAGAAAAGAATGCCTATTTCTTTCTTCCATTTTTATACTGTACCCACTACTCAAACACTTGCTCAGAGCCAGAACACTTGGTTTATAAGATTACCTGACTAGAACACTGATGGTCAGATAAAGCTAATGAATCCATTTACATAACGGCACTACAGTAGATTTTAATGGCACAAACAAATCTGTAATCTTTATCAGCCCCTTAAATCAAAGAGTGTTTGTCCAGCAGGGAGCCCCCAGGATTTCCGTCTCAACTAATCTAAAGGGTCACGACTTTTAAGAATGAGCAAAAAATAACTCCCGTGGACGTGTCTGTAGGGTGATGTTACTGCGTTACGTCTGTCAGTCATATTTGTAATGAATGAGAAGTGTGGCAAAGAGCAAGGTTGAAGTAAGTAAATGTTAACCGCCACCGAGAGTTAACAATTCGAGCCATCCCGTTTGAAGGACGTTACCACATTGACACGTGATTGTCCGGCCCGGAGTTCATCTCTCCAGGAATTCCATCTGTCATTTCCCTCGACACATCCCGTCCGCACTCACAACGGCGTGAACACAGGAAAACGGCTTGACGGTGGAGATGTCTCAAACGGCAATCCCCGCAAGGTCTATTGGCTTTTGTATTTGATAGTACAACGGTCTCTGCGATGTGGTAGGTAGATGATATAACAAAGTAGGAAGGAAAACTAAAAATACATTAAAAAAATGGCAGTTCTTACCTAAGCGCTGTGAATGTCTCCGTTAACTTAAATTTCTACGGTTAAAAAAAACCCCAACAACAACAATGGTGTCCTACATTTCAGCCATACCCACTGAACATGAGAATATATGCCAATCGTCTGAGAAGGAAATCATCTCCATGGCTGCCTACTCGAGCGTGCCGTACAGAACAGAGCAAAGACTTCTGGGGGTTTTGCTGTAGAAATGAGGTAGTCTCCCGTTGTCCCCCAAGGGGGCATGTTCTGAAAAACAAGGCCACAATGGGGGTGACATCACTCTGGTCATCCGAGCGCCTCCAGCGCCACGGTCTCTGCCCTCAGACTGGCAGCGCGTCAGGTCCCATTTCCGCTGAGGCCACGTTCCAGGAGCATCGTGTCGACTTCCCCCTCTGTTTTCCATTTCTTACGGTTCATTTTCTCAAATGACCACAATCACATTTCAGGCTCTGCATTCTTACAGCTCCCGTGTGAATTGCGGTTAAATAGAAATGCTTTTCCCCCTTTCTTGGTTCCCGGCGGTACAATGAGAAGAACCACTTTCCACGGTTTCACACCCGTCTGGTTTTGAGAAGTGATCCCTCCATCATTCAGGTCCTCTGAATCGGGGTGCCGGACCGGGTACGTCCAGACCAAGGCACCCTGTATTCCCAAAAGAGAAATAAATCCCACGTCGTGGGCTCCCTCTATGCCTTGTCCAAAGGTACATGTGAAACGTCTCATCAGATGTCCCGCGTGAAGGATGGCCTGAGGCAGAACCTCCGCTGCTTGCCTGCGTGTCATTCAGTAGCTTTGTGTTCCAGTAGGAGACAGTCAGCTCCTGTCGCACGAAGCATCTCACCCACCTAGCAACTCTCCACCAGCCAGGTGGAGTATTAATATTGGCTCAAACAAAGGTAAACCCCACCTTAAACAAGCCCTCGTTATACATGTGAGTTTGCAGGCAATGTGCCCGAAGCACCAGATGGAAACTTCTCTGGTTCCACTACTGTGATCCACTACTGTGATCCACTACTGTGATCCACTACTGTGATCCACTACTGTGATCCACTACTGTGATCCACTACTGTGATCCACTACTGTGATCCACTACTGTGATGAGCTACCGAAGAAGGCATGAACCTGGTGTGTGAATTCAAAGAATGTTGATACATACAGTGTACACTCCCCCTGACGGCCGAATTGCAATCCACTTCGTTCGTTCCAGTCCCAGGCTGCTGAAGACAGCCACTTATCCAGTTGGTTCTTCTTAATCGCAACACAAAGACTGACGCTGGGAGAGAAACTCCTCTGTGAAAGCTGCGGTGAGATGGTATCATTTGGGCGCCAAGCAACAGCAACAAAGCATCTAGTAAGCAGTTTGGGAATCTCCTTCAACGCTATGCAGATCAATGCCACTTCAGTGTGAAGATGTGGGTAATATTTGGTTGAGACATTTATCATTGACATTCCAACCATTCCATCTGTCAAAAAAGTGGCTGGGGGTTTGTCGAACTCCCAATATGTTAGCGCTGTGCTTTCAACCGTTTAGAACATATATATTTTTAAAAGCACAACCAAGATCTTGGTGGTGCTGAATGGCATCTCAATGCTTGACCACTCCACTTTTAACAATTTCAGAGGTCATAAAAAGAGGTGGAGATGAAGCACCATGTTAGGTGTTTTCATATTTATGAAACTAAATGATTAATTGTTGTGTTTCATCTCCTGGCACAACCAAATTGGACTGAAGTTAATATTAAAAGGGAACAGGAGACACTGCTCAGTAACGTTGAAAGTTATCCACAGCACTGGGACTTGAATATTGACACTTTCTATTATTACATAAGAATGCATTTCCAGTCACAGGGTAATTTCAGGTGTGGTCCCTGATGTGTCAATCATTTTAAGGTTGGAAAGATATCTTTATAATGTCTAATACACGGTTGATTTGGGGTTATTTAAGTCATTAAGAATTTACCACATGAAAACACACCCAAATGTCAACAACTAATGTCAAGGACTGAGCATGGTTAAAACCATAGATAAGAAACCAAAGTGTTGCCCCGTTTTGTGTCTGATTTTACGTAGTATCAAAGTTCAACAAGGTGTATACAAGGTTTGTGTGAGATACACCGCCCTGGACACAGAGATACACTGCCCTGAACACAGAGATACACTGCACTGAACACTGAGATACACTGCTTGGGACACAGAAATACACTGCCCTGGACACAGAGATACACCGCCCTGGACACAGAGATACACTGCCCTGAACACAGAGATACACTGCCCTGAACACTGAGATACACTGCTTGGGACACAGAAATACACTGCCCTGGACACAGAGATACACCGCCCTGGACACAGAGATACACTGTCCTAAACACAGAGATACACTGTCCTAAACACAGAGATACACTGTCCTAAACACAGAGATACACTGTCCTAAACACAGAGATACACCGCCCTGGACACAGAGATACACCGCCCTGGACACAGAGATACACCGCCCTGGACACAGAGATACACCGCCCTGGACACAGAGATACACCGCCCTGGACACAGAGACAGACCGCCCTGGACACAGAGATAAACCGCTTTGGACACAGAAATGCAGTGCCCTGGACACAGAGATGCAGTGCCCTGGACACAGAGATACACCGCTTTGGACACAGAGATGCACCGCTTTGGACACAGAGATACACCGCCCTGGACAGAGAGATACACTGCCCTGGACACAGAGACAGACCGCCCTGGACACAGAGATAAACCGCTTTGGACACAGAAATGCAGTGCCCTGGACACAGAGATGCAGTGCCCTGGACACAAAGATGCAGTGCCCTGGACACAGAGATGCACCGCTTTGGACACAGAGATACACCGCCCTGGACAGAGAGATACACTGCCCTGGACACAGAGATACACCGCCCTGGACACAGAGATATGCCAGACACATAGATGCACTGCCCTGGACACAGAGAGAAAAGGAGCAGCATGAGCCATAACGCGAGAAATTGTGCCATTTTAAGGTGTCAAGACATTGTGAGAAGTGGCAGGCAGTAGCCCTGACTGTTATGACGCGTAATACATCCATTTATAAAGAATACATTGGGTAGAAGCAAACGGGCCACTACCGGTGATGAAATTGGCCCTTACGTTGGGTGCTTCTGTTTGACATAATTGTTTTATTTTTCCTTTATTGTTCGCAAAATGCTCTTGGGAAAGGTCACACTGGGAGAAAGTGAGAGGGAGAAAGGGGGAGAAAGCGCACGGAAACAGCTGCAAAACGATGCACGTAGGCCCACAGTAGATGTTTAGCGGATCATTTATATAAACCCACAATATTATATTGCAGTTTTGTTGAACACACCGTGTAGCCACAAGGAAGCTTCATTAATAAAACAAATATACTTTTTAAGGACAAAAAGGACTTTCGGGATCTGCCGATTTCCCCCTCCAAGCGCGTTGTTTGTGATCAATATTTCATAGATTCGGAAACATTGCATGTGTTCAAAAGAAACACTGTAGAGATGGCATTTCATAACCAGTCAGTTTGAAATCCTCAATCCTGCCATATCTCTGTTTCGTTGCTCCAAACAAAATGCACCCACGGCATTTTACACTGGTTACATCACATTTTGAACAAGAATAGAAAATAATGTTCGGTTTGAGATCAGCAGAGAACTGAGATTCAGTAGTTAAATGTTGATACATTGAATAAAATGCTTCATCTGTTGCTTAAGAGCAGGTTTGTATAATCAAACGTATATTTCCATAAGTAGCAAATTGCCTGACATGCTAATTCCTGCACCCAATATGGCCAAATATTAGCATACAACCTGACTCAGATGGGGAGAAACACGCTGATTGACATTCGGCGGAAGATGGGGAATTGAATTTCTCTCGCAATTTCTTTCGCAGCAATCGAGCAGAGCATCGAACAGGAGGAAGGGTTGAACAGATCTTCCGCAGACCTCCGAATTCGTAAGACGCAGGTGAGTCACTCACTCTCCCTCCTTCGCGGAGACGGAGTAAGGTAGGCCATCCAAGAAGTGACTTCTCAAACGTAAATCAGTTGGTCTATCGCAGAATAATACGCAGCTCATTAGCTCACCTACCTTGCCAATCTGAAACGTTATTTAAAATCGCGTACACAATTCATTTTAGTATACTGTGTCTAAGAGATTGCGGGGACACCTTTTTGTGAAGAGGACTTTTTAAGTCGACCACCACCGGGATCCTTCACGCGCCGTTGGGCATAATCGCTAATTGACACCCATTTGTGTTTCGACACAAAACTGAATGTGATTAATTGATCCTGTCATTTCAAAGACTGCCGGAGTAAGTGAATATGGCGCATCTAAGGAAGACCATTGGAAATGGATATTCAAATGAACTCTTAGTATTATACAAACGAGTCAATATAAATGCCACTATACAAGGATCTTTAGCAGGCGTTTTTATCCAAGGTGACTTATAGTCATGCATACATTGGTCTGTATTGCCAGGCAATGAGAAACCGTGCTTGAAACCTCGGTTAGCATGTTTTAGAGACGAAGCTCCAGCCTCTTGGGTTGTAGCCTATTCTCAAATGAACCTGGGACGGTGAGTGAGACTCTTTCCCAATGCAGAGTCGTTTCCCCGGCCAAACTGGTCGGAAGCACCACGTCATGTGTGTGTTTTGTGTACTGCCCTGTAACAACCCGTGGTGATGAAAGAGCACATGGTTTCCATAAGATGTTGGATATAAGATAAACGTTTATTTTATAACACCAACTGCATCTCCTGGGAGCTTTACAAAACCGTTGGTTAGGGTACAAAAGTCCCCCAAAAAGGTATTTTCTTAGAATATTTAGCGACATCATGGTCGCGCTGCCTTCACGCCATGAACTTGGGAAATATTTTCAAATGGCTCACTTACAAACTGCTATCATTTGGCAGTTGGGAGATTGTCCTTTTTAGAGACCATTTAATAAGCCGCACAATTGGCCTGCGGTATGAAAAGCGGGAGGAATAAAAAAAAAAACTGGCACAGCGCCACGACCGGCATCATTCACACACAGGTGTCATATTTAAATTTGATCACATTTACCTTCTCTGCAGGAAATTCACATCAGGCTTGCAAATGACGTTCACTTACAATCCTGCAGATTCATGTCTTTTGCTCGCTCAAATGTAAAATGCCAGAGGGAAGAAATGTCTTACTTGCACAAAAGTATATACATGAAATGCAGCACAAGCACTGCATATGTACATGATGTAGCCTATGACACAAGCAAGAGTTTGGTCTACGGCAACACATTTGAGGGTATACTAAGCTCCGCTTCATGCGTTGACACCAATACTAGAGCCCACAGTTGCCAATCAAATCTTGTTTCCCATTAGAAAGTATTACCTTTCAAAAAATAATCCGAACCTCCAGTAGCAGGATTACTTTAATCCTGGGACAAGTCTGGTCAAATTCTGATCCTACACACGTACCAATTTGGCCTTGACATTTCCCATATGATAGCACAAGAACTGCTCTGGTTGCCCTGCATAGCCGGTCACAGTGCAGTATTGACACCCACCTAATCTCTAAAACACAGAAGTAAAATCTCGCGTGAATTTGGTTAGCTGCATGAGGAACCTGCCCACGGCAGACTCGATGCCCAGCTAAGCATCTAATGGGCCTTCTCACAAAGCAATGTATTTCTCACAACACCGCCCCGTTCCTACAAACCTCCCAAATGTTTGTGGTTCATTTGACATTCAGAGCCTACCCCCCCTCGCTGTGAACCAATGTCGTTGGTAGGTGACCAGAAAAGACATCTGTCTCTACGGGCACACCATCTTGACTCTCTCGACCACCTGATCCACTGACTCACTGCCACTAATCCAGCCTCCCAATGTTGGCTCTTCCCTCTGCCCCTCTCTCCGTCTCGGCACTGTGAATTTGGATTTCAGGCCGTCCCTCCAGGACACTGAGCCATCCTTGCTTTGACCCCCACCTGTGCGTTGCTCGGCAGTAACACGATTCACCAGTGCTCGACGATGCCCACCAACCCCCCCTGGTGGTCGGAACGGTCAACTGGCGCGCCCGTTGACTTTGCAGCATCGGCAGAATGTCTAACGCAGGTTTCACAGGTTTCAGCCATCTCTCCGTCAGGGCTGTGATTAATGTGCACTGCAGATCGCAGTTCACCGTACCGGGGGGGGGGGGGGGTGCTGGTCAGCTGGGGCAACCGCTCCCCGGCCCCTCCCCACCTGACCGGCCCCCACCCGTGTGTCTGTCTCTCCAGCACTCGACGCTGTCGCGCAAGTTCGTGGAGGTGATGACCGAGTACAACACCACCCAATCCAAATACAGGGATCGCTGCAAGGACCGTATCCAGAGGCAACTGGAGATCAGTAGGTTTTCCCACCGCCGTCAAGAGAGGCAGCTGACACGTCATATTCACACCCCAAGGACTGACACCTCACGGAGACACGACACGTTTGTTTAATGCACGCATGTGTACACGGAGAG
Organism: Novumbra hubbsi; assembly: GCA_016801125.1. NCBI lineage: Eukaryota > Metazoa > Chordata > Actinopteri > Esociformes > Umbridae > Novumbra > Novumbra hubbsi. The sequence continues at coordinate 60,124 of JACXGK010000144.1, read as the reverse complement.
AGAGAGAGAGAGACAGAGGAAAGGAAAAATGGGAGAAAATAAAAGAGAGACCGGATGAGGGAGACAGAGAGGGAGAGGATGAGGGAGACAGAGGGGGGAGAGGATGAGGGAGACGGAGGGGGGAGAGAGAGAGGGAGACGAAGCAAGATAGAGCGGCGTTAGACAGAGGGGATCCTTGATGGATGCTCTATAACCCAGAGGAGCGCTTTACACAGCCGCTGACAGCCAGCAGGGAGAGGCTGACGGACACACATTAGTATCTGAAACAGAAGCAGTCGTTCTCACTTAATACGCGGAGACCCACCCGAACAGCGCTGTTCTTCAGAGAACCGGTTCTGCAGAGGTAGGGACAACAACCAGGCAGACCCCGTGACCTTTACATGAATTGAGGGGGGGGGGGGGAATGCACCGAGGCAGGCATCCGACAGGCTGATGTCCATGTGACAGCTGATTTTATCAGGATGTACGGGCATCAGCCACCGTCCAGTAGTGTAGATGTGTGTAGCGTGCACAGGTTAATCCTATACTGTATGCAGGTGAAGAATCTCAACGTGATCACCCTGGTTTTCTAGAACCTTCCCCGGCATTACAGGAACTGTAGATTTGTCTAATGTTTTCATATTACTGAACCAGGTAATGTTTTTCATGCCGTGTTTTTTAAGTTGATCCAGACAGGTGGTTAGAGAATATCAGTTGGCCAGAGTCCACGCTGTGTCTCAGTGTCACTAAAACAATAGAAATGGGTGTTTTCTCAGGATTAAACCTAGATGTGCATTAGGCGAGGTATTCAAAGAAATAGGTGGCTGACACTGTGTTTGTGTCTCTGTGTGTGTGTGTGTTTGTCTGTGTGTGTGTGTGTGTTGGGAAGCTGGGAGAACAACCACCAACGAAGAGCTGGAGGACATGCTGGAGAGTGGCAAGCTTGCCATTTTCACTGATGACGTAAGTTCCCCACCTGAGCCTGCCATCCCCCCCGTGGCCGACACCCGTCCGCAGATGCTAATGCGCTGCGCGCCGCGGCTAACAGCGCTACATCTGCCGCCGCGGAACTCAGCGAAGCCACCGACGTGCTGACGCTCCTCTGCTCTGGGCCCGTAGATCAAGATGGACTCTCAGATGACCAAGCAGGCCCTGAATGAGATTGAGACTCGACACACCGAGATCATCAAGCTGGAGAACAGCATCCGCGAGCTGCACGACATGTTCGTCGACATGGCCATGCTGGTGGAGAGCCAGGTACGGTAGACTTCCACCTGACAGCCTTCCGAAAGACGAAGTGTTTAACAAACGTAAAGTCGGGAACCACGGGCTTTGTGTTGAGTGCGGAAAAATATTGCCTTACTTCAGGTGTTTTTCAATGGTTGCTATTTTGAATGGCTACGCTGTGCGTCTCCATTCAGGAAAATCTTTGTCAGCCTGAGTCCCTTTCGTGTGCCTGTGTTGTCAGCGTAGCCAATCAGTGTTTCAGCTGCTGGCGTTCAGTTATCTTAATTAACGGCGTGCTCGTGCAGCCACAGTGCTGCAGGTGTCAGGTTGTGGGCTGTAATGGGACCAGCGAAGGCTTACAGATGCATTTAACACACTTTGTGTGGACAGAGAAGCGCATTCTGGGATTTTAAGATGCATGTGGTGTAAACATACTACAGCTTAAGACAGATAAGGACAACTTCGGACTTATAGAAAATGTATGTATAGTGATATTGCAAAGCATCTCTAAACACACCGTAAGACATGTTATGTGGATACTGTTTCCAATTTTGATTCTTACTCAAACGAAATAACAATTGGCTTCCACTAAGAGCCTGTGAATCTCATCAGGACGACCTAAATTATGAAATTGCTTCTGGGTGACAGGGAAATATGTTTTCTAAGTTTAGCTCATGCACTATAAACCATTTGTGAGTGGGGGCATGGGATTATTTAATTTAACTACAATGGGAAAATAAACGCAATTGAGTGACATCTCTGCTCTTCCTCTGAAGGCATTTTCTTTTTGGAGCAAATAGAGTTGCGTAAAAGAATGGTGACCAAACATATTCATTAGGCCAAGCCTATTTCCCTAATGCATTAATACTGGTGCCAGGTAACCTTGGATGAAAACTAATAGGAGACGGGTCCAGAGCGCATTCATGTGCTAATAGCCTTGTTAGGATTAGCAATAACAGACGACAACATGTAGATAGACGAGGGCGCAACAGACACGTGTGTGCTAATAGCCTTGTTGGGATTAGCAATAACAGATGACAACATGTAGATAGATGAGGGCGCAACCGACACGCGTGAGCTAATAGCCTTGTTGGGATTAGCAATAACAGACAACAACACAAGGCTAGGTGAGAGCGCAACCGACACACGTGTGCTAATAGTCTTGTTGGGATTAGCAATAACAGACGACAACTCAAGGGTAGGTGAGAGCGCAACAGAAACACGTGTGCTCATAGCCTTGTTAAGAATAACTATAACAGACGATGATACAAGGATAGGTGAGAGTGCAACAGACACGCGTGTGCTAATAGCCTTGTTTGGATTAGCAATAACAGACATTGACACGAGGATAGGTGAGAACACAACAGACACGCTTGTGCTAATAGCTTGTTTGGATTAGCAATAACAGACATTGACACAAGGATAGGTGAGAGCACAACAGACACGCGGTTGAGGCTGACTAGACGTGAAGCTCGCCTTCCCTCACCATGACGATGCGTTCTGCTGTCGACAGGGAGAGATGATTGACAGAATCGAGTACAACGTGGAGCACTCCGTCGACTTCGTGGAGCGGGCAGTGTCCGACACCAAGAAGGCTGTCAAATACCAGAGCCAGGCTCGCAAGGTGAGTAGCCTCCCATAACCCCTCCCACAACCCCTCCCACAACCCCTCCCATAACCCCTCCCATCCCCTCCTTCTGAGGACACGTGACACGGTGCTGTCCAGGCCCTCTCTAACGGAGCCTGTCACACAGTAGCGAGAGCTTGCATTCACGCCCTGACCTCCTGTGGGAGTCAATCTCACGGTCCCACCTACGTGAGAATGTCCTCTGTGCGTCCTGACACGCGTCGTGAGAACACCCGATTGGGATCCGGACATATATACCTAAACAGCCGCCGCCTCTTCCTGTATGGTCAATCATCTCCATTGCCCGATTACTATATTGTTGATGACCACACACACACAGAAACACACACATAGACACCCACACACCCACACACGTTTTTTTATACACAGTGCCTTCCCACGGTCCTGAGGCCCCAAAGTTTTCTCCACTGTAACGCAACAAAAAAAACAAAAAACACTGTCCAGGAGGCCGGTGGGGGGTTAGGGCCAGAGGCCTTTCAAAGGTCCCCATGTGTGGTTCCCGCTAACCAATCCCCTCCCTCCTTGTCCGTCCTGCAGAAGAAGATCATGATCATCATCTGCTGTGTCATCCTGGGAGTCGTTTTGGCATCCACCATCGGCGGAACCCTCGGCTTTTAGTGACCGTGACGACGAAAGACCACTGCGGAAGGAAAAGAATCTCGCTGATAGAAAATATTACGTTTACGAGATAAGGAAAACGTTCTAAAGGGGTTGGGTGGGGTTGAAAAAATTAAGATAAAAAAAAGACGTTACATTATAGCTGACTAATTACTTAACGTAAACAAAAAGAGGGTACAAATAAGCATAATATTTACAATGTACATGTAAATGTATTGAACATAAGAAACAGCACATGGGTTAGCTACCTGTAAAGAAATATGACGTAAAACATTTATTTTCTTCTTATTTTCTCACACGGGTCAGCTACCTGTAAAGAAATATGACGTAAAACATTATTTTTCTTCTTATTTTCTCACACGGGTCAGCTACTTGTAAAGAAATATGACAGAAAACATTAGTTTTTTTCTTAATTTCTCACACGGGTCAGCTACTTGTAAAGAAATATGACGTAGAACATTTGTTTTTTTCTTATTTTCTCACATGGGTCAGCTACCTGTAAAGATATGTGAGTTAAAACGTTTGTTTTGTTCTTATTTTAAGTTTCTTTCCTTTTTTTGGGGATCTCCAGGACAGTGCCAATGACTGCTAAATTGTGTTCCAGCAAATGTAGTTTACCTGGACGTCATTCCAGAATGTAGAATCTGTGGATATGCCCTTGAGCAAGGCACCTAACCTTAAGTGCTCCTGTAAATCAATCTGGATGAGACTGTACTCCTGAGTGAGAGGAAATTGGATGGCTGGTGTAGCTTATTTCAAAGATACAATAATCAAATTTTTCTGGGAGAGGCTTACTGATTTTGGTTGAACAGTGTCTTGAACGAGTCCTCTCGTTGGTTGATGATTCATACCCTCATTGGTTGACAATTCCTATGAATCGACTATTGAATCGAATATTGACAAGTCAAGTGTAGTCAATTTGGCAAACCTGCAGATTGGCTTGCAAAAAAATCCTAGACTGCCACTAATTGGCACTTAACAAGCCCACGCCCATGGAGCCGTTAAAGGGGCGGTGGCCTACAGGCCAATTAAGGGGTGGTGGCCTACTACCCTTTAAGACGTGGCACTGCAGCTGCAGGTTTCAACAGCAAACTGCCGTAACTGCACATGCTTTGGCAGTGCGAGTGTGGACCGAGGAATGTCTCCGGCGCTGCGGTCAATTCAATGGCCCTGCGGCAGAAGCCAAATTCAGAGACCAATTAGAAAGGAGAGGAGGCGGGCGGTGGGGTGGGATTTATGGGTGGTGGTCAAATGAGGAGGTTTTGACCAAGAAAGCAGACCGGCGGCACTTCTCCCAATGATGTCAAAAGGACACAGAAAGTAAGCACGTGGTAAAAGGTTGCGAGAAATACCAGAGAGGGAAGAAAGAGAAATGGCGTCGAAAGGAAGTGACCTTTAGCCGTCAAGCCTGTTCTATAGATTTTTCAAAAAATTAGGGAACGTATTAAAAAGTGAAGAAGAAAACTTGAGATGCTGTCTTGCCATGCTGTGGAGTCTCTTGTCTTACCTTGGAAGTGCTTAGCATCTGCTTTGTCCTGTAGTGTGTGATGTGTCCTGTGACAAATAGCCTGGCCTCATATTTCCTTTATAGACCTTTGGCTATATTTTGCATTTGGCTCTTTGCTTCTTTTTTTTTTCAAAGACATACAAGCAAATGGGTACTGTGAATTCTAGTTCACGAAGATGGGCATATCTCTCTGAATATCCCGTCGATGGTGCTGAAGCGTTGCCAGATTAGTTTAAAACAACCGAGTGGGGAAGGAGTGCTGTGCTCTATGATTGCACACTGTAGGTACATTTTGACATTTGAGTTCAGGCTGAGAACAACAAGTGAATGCTGCTATGTTTATCTGAAGAAGACAACTGTCCCTTGCCAAGGAAATATGCATGGCGACATGACACGCGGGTCACAGTGACTAGAGCTGATGTCAGGCGGAGTGATGTCAGGCGAAGTGATGTCAGGCGGAGTGATGTTAGCGCTGTGATGTCAGTCGCAGATTAAGGCCCATTTGCCGGAAACTACCGGATTAGAATCGAGACCCACAAGCCTTGGCCTCAAAGCCCCAAATCCCCTGCTTGCGTTGACGTGTTGGTGCTGACGAGACGAGCTCAGGCGCTCTGACGGTTGGGGCCACCTTCGTGGAATACTCTGTGGTTGGCATGACAATGTCCGTCTCTGATTTGTCTAGACCGAACTGGCACCAAATCAGCACACACCATGATCGATAGATGTTCAAAAGCAATAACTGTATTGCTAGTGCTTGGATTTAATCATAGTCCATTTAAAAGTAACTGACTTATCATTTGGTTTAAGCTCCGTCGGATCTTCACGGAGGAAATGTAAAAGGTGTTCATTTAGATAATTTCAAGTGCCCTATGCTAGCCACCACAAAATGACACTGTGTATTCTTGTGATTGATACTTTGACTGTATACGTAAATAATGAATTAGTGTTGAATATGTCCTTAATCTTGTTTACTTAAAGGGGAGGAGCCAGCACTCCGTTTTTTGCCTGAAGTGACTCTTCGCGGCTGCGTGGCGACTTCCCCTTTTACTGTCATCAGCAAGGAACTCATCTAACGAGTCATGGCCTTCTTGGTGTATTTCTAACATGTCATCATTGACTGACTCATACCGAACAAGCGGTTGCTGTCCAAATTTTAAAGTAACACTCCACATTCGGCTAAGAAGCCCAATAAATTAAGGCTCCTGAATGTGCTAAATGGTAGATTGATTGTGCATTCTGCTAAGGCCCTGTCGTATCACCGTAAAGACAACAGCTGCAATAAATAGGAAGCTGGAAGCTTAAAAGGAAATAATAGGCTGTGTCACATATCCACGCAAAATGCTCTTTGGTTTTGAGCGGGGACTCGTGGCCTTGGGTGAGTGGTTGTCCGAGGGGTAGCTGGTGTCGCTGGAACGACAACATAACCTGGCGGGATTGGCTCCCCTTATATCCTGAATCACCTTAGGCAAGAGATGGCCTCTTTTCAAACGTGATTTTAGACTCTCCCATGTCACCATTTTTAACGGAACGTACTGCGTTTGAGTATGTTGTCGATGTCGCCAGTGGTGGTGCTTCAGTCCCCTGTGTGACGTCAAGGCACCAGTAGGATACGGCTGAGCCTCAGAAGTCCAAAATGTATTTTTCCATGGCAAGGATGTCTGTCTTAAGCAAGAGACGTTGAGGGCATCTGAACGGTAAACCCGTAAATCTAGGTCCGTTCAACTGACGTCGACACCCAGAGATCCGGGGAGTGAACTGACTGTATTCCACAAGTCATTCCAGCATTGGCCAGCATGTTTTTTCGTGTTTCTTTTTTTTGCTTCTGTGTATTTAATGTGTCCAACCACTTACATGTACAGTTAAAACGGGGGTTATAGTGATGTCGTTGTTGTTTTGGAAAAAAAAGGAATATGGCTAGGGAGCCCCTATTCTTTTAAGGCATGCAACTTCCAGCGTTGTGAGTTTGCATGATGATTTCTGCTCCCAACCATGTGTGCACTTTACACTCTTTAGGAAAACACTGTCTCTCTCACGTTCACCGGTTAATTTATCGATCGATTATTTCTATTTACTCACAGGGGACGGGGCGGGGGTTAATAGCTATGTTGTCGCTGGGCGTGTGTGTGTTATCAAGTCTACAGAGGCACCGTATTTCCGGTGCCGTATCCCCCCCCCCGTCAGAGCGTTGCAGCGGGAATTCTTCCATCGTGGCGGGACCTACTGTACTCCTTCTGTACTCCTACATTCCCTAACCCGTCCCACTAGTCCGCTTCCACGAGGTTCCTCGCCGCTGTGCTTGGTGCGCTCCTAAGGTGTCCTTCGGAGGGGGGGGGACCGTCGATCGGGGGGTCCCCGAGCTGTGGCTTTTGACCTCCCGGGTCCTATGGCTCTTGACCCTCCCCTTGGCAATCGGAAAAAATACGGTGTGTGTGTTTGTGTGTGAGCACGAGTGTCTGTGAGGTGTACAGTGTGTGAGGGCCTGCGTGTGCAGGACTGTAGTAGATGCAGAGCGATTGCGTCGTACTCTGAGCATGCGACTAGGCTCCGCAAGGGCTGCTGGGAGTTGGCAGGTCCGTGGGTTTTAGCTGTTGAGTTCCAGTTTTATGTTGAAAGCAGAACAGAAAATATATATACATATTTATATATCGGTAAATTCAAACCAAAGCATTTTGTCCCAGGTGTTCTCAGAGTAATCTAATCAAAGAGCACAAAGCAAGTCAAGATTACGGAAATGCTTAGAATAGCGGTCATCTGTAGTTCACATCCAGTCCATTCCCTCATCCCCATTTAAATCAGTGTATGTGGTCCATGTAAGTAATCTATTCAAACGTCTGATATTACCTGTTGACTAGACACCCCCTACAGTCCATTACACCCATGGGTAGTTGTACTCCTTGTTGTTGGAACAGATATTCACATGAGGATGCGCATGTAGTCCTGATTCCAAAGGAGACAACTGTGATCATGATGATCGTGTACATTATCATTGTCGTAATAATGCAGATATTTGGTGAGACACATTATCCCCGGGCACGTTACTGTGTGGCGTGCACAAGCCGCTGTTACTCACACAGCCTAGCCGCTACCCTTTGGCTTTGGCCTCCGGGGCCGTCCAGCTTATCTCCCACCGCGCTTTCTCTGTGCTGGCAACATGTCTGAACCCAGTGCACCCATGATGGCTTTGGTGATTATAAGGGCACTGACCTGGACGAACCAAGGGACTCTTACGTTTTTATTCCTGTATCATTTTCCAATGTGCACGGGGCGGGGGGGAGGCGTGCCGGACATCAGAAAGACAGACAGCAGCAAAGATAGGAAAATGTCAGGCCATTGGCTTCGTCCAGGTCCTGGGAATATCCATGCTGTTTTCCTAGAAGAGGTTGCCCTTGAAACGATATTTCAATTAACTAGACCCTCCTTGGAGATGTTATTGTCCATTTTGGCTTTCTAACATGCTACTGTCATTTGCCATAAAAATACCTTGTGTTGTTTTATTGGCTTTCTGATCCCATTCCGGAGCCAACTCTTCATATCTCACAACAGTGTTCCCTTGTATCAGTGTTTTAATATGGAGGGGGGAGGGGAAGGGTGGGGAAGGGGGGAGGGGAAGGGGGGAGGGGAAGGGTGCCCCGAAATTGTGACTTCAGAAAGATTACTATTATCGAAATGGTCATAACCGTGCGTCTACTGAAAACCTGGAATGGATAATAAATATCATGCAGTAATATTTGCAGCCCGAGGGTGAAATAGCAAAATGATCAATTATGAAACAAAAAAAGTGTGTGATTATATAATAGCAATGATTTAAAGAAATAAAGGAGTTATGTCAACAAAATAATAGTAGTAATATTGAATATTGAATGCTCGCAATTTTGTCAAACTGAACTGGATCTTTGTGTCTTGTAATTATTGTAAATACTTCAAAGAGAGAAAAAATGACTTGCATGTCCATGTATAAAACTAACTGAGAAACTTGTTCCTGTCAAAGTTGTGAAGTGGTTCGATCTCTGCCCTGTACCTACTGTCTCCCTCTCTTTGGACTGACTGTCTGTACAATCTGCGTCCTTTCAGTTTTTAACGCATGTCTGGGGAGTGTTTGGATATAATAAAGAATCGTTTGTGAAAGCAACCATATCAGTTGAAGAAACAACAGTTATCAGTTTGATTTGGTTCCGAGGCCTCGGCCTACGAAGAACAGTGCTTCCCTCCATTCGTAGTGAGACGCCGGTGGCACTGTCCGTGTTGCCATGTGCGTCTGGGCTTCCTGCTTCAGGCCTAATCTGAACCTATGCGGACTCTCTCCATCACCGATTATTAGCCAGCAGTCAGCCAAAATCAACCCTGTCGTTCTGATTGATATTGTCTTGTATTTTGACAATGTCAGCCGTGCTCTGGGGTTCTCCTCACAGGCCCAGGTCTCGCATCTCTGTTAAAAGTGTTTCTGTGGTAAAAGTCCTCTTAATTGAACCTACCATGTAGTGGCGTTTAGAGTCATTATTAACTACTCGTTTGTGTTCTCTTCGATGTCTGGCAAGCGTTGCGACTTTCCTATGTTAAGGAGAGCACATTTTTTTTCCATTGTCAAAATTGTCTGATGACTTTCCATTTCCGAAATTAGTCAGGCTCCGCGTTGAGTTGTGTCCTATTGCAAACATCTCAACGGGTTTCAGAGGACATCATCCCAACATTCAGGGCTCCCAGAAGGGGCAGGCCTCAAAGGGCAAGTCGTGGATACAACCGAAATATTGGCCTGTGACGATGTAGAAATCCACTTTTAAGTGCAATACAAAAGAAAAAGGGCTTTCTCTAACAAAATCTCGCCAGACCTTAAAACCGAACCACAGTTTTGTTTGCAGATGGAAAGCCAGGGCTGGCGGAAGGGACTTGAGATGTGTAACAACTCGCCGTCTGAGGAGAGAATGTCCAACCTGTTCCATAAACGTCAGTTAGACAGGGGGGAGGGTGTCAGGGAGATCAGACTGAAACCACAAAATTACACGGAGAGATTTCAAAAATGAGGACAGTTGGATCGTTTGCTGCAACTTTGACTGGAAATGCAACTTGTGTCCCGTTTTTTTTGTGTGTGTGTGTGTGTGCGTACCGTAATGTAAAAAACTATCTGTCCCCCCCTCTCTTTCTTGTACTGCTGTTTGCTGTTCTGTTTAGTTAGTGTGACGTGCCAGTAGCCCCCTCCCCTTTGCTATCTCCTCCTATCGCTCCCTCTCTCGCTCTCTCTCCCTTTTCTCCATGAATCTTTAAGATGACAACTCTATGCAGATGCTGTCTTTTATAAGTGTGTCAAGTTTTAATTTAAAATAAAAACTACAAAAAAAAAAAATAACCCCGACAGACATATTGAAATGACAACAAAAAAAAATGAATAAAGAGAAGGATTGTTCAGTGTACCCTGCCGTGGTTGGTTGTCCTTGTTGTCACTCGCGTTATTCCCCCTCCTTCCGGCTACAACTTCATTTCGTCCCGACATCGTAATCTACCAAAAAATGTGTGCCAGCGTAAATCATTGGCGTGACCCGTTTGTCTACGAATATGGGACGTTCATGTCGGGCATCCATATGTTGTCGACACTGGAGGTAGAGTCTCCCAACAAAGGCATCTCGCCCCTCTCACTAAAAATGACATATAATAACTGCGGCAATGCCCTTGCTCTTATCCTGCATTCAAGCGTGTCTGCAGCCCCTGGGACCCACGCAGTGTTCTGCAGTAAGTTTATAAAGAGTGTCTCTGTAGCCCCTGGGACCCACTCACAGAGTTGTACATTAAGTTAATAAAGAATGCCCCTTTAGCCACTAGGACCCACTAACAGAGTTGTACATTATGTTAATAAAGAGTGTCTCTGTAGCCCCTGGGACCTACTAACAGTGTTGTACACTACGTTATTAAAGTGTCCCTTTAGCCCCTCATCTACCTGCACCCACCTTTTCTTTTAAGAAAAGACCTGCTGCTGTCCAGAGCAGTAATCCCAAAGGCAAACGCTGTCACCTGAGGTAGCTCTATATCCACTGGCTAAATTAGCTCCTGGGCCTATTGGGCGGGGGGGCAGTATTAGAACCTACAACGACTGCACCAGGCCAACTCACTTCACCCTTCAAAATGTAATCTCTGTGAACCAGGCCTTAAAAAGCCAAAATAGCCACAGTCAGATTGAATCCAGGCCCTCCTTGAAGACGCTTTGTGAATACAGGCTTTGAATCGCTGCTCAGCTGTGCTGTGCAGGTCGGCTTCTCCAGTCCACTGGTTTCCAAATGGCCCATGGCTCTAGCCTTTTGGGGGCCCTAAAATAAATTTGATTTGGGACCCATCTCCCCTAGCAGTCGGGGGTCCCCTAGCAGTGAAGGGCCCTAAGCTTGTGCCCGTAACTCGCCCAGGGTCCTGTCCCCACATTATGACCTCATCATTAAGGCATGCCAGACATCTCGCCCAGGGTCCAGTCCCCACATTATGACCTCATCATTAAGGCATGCCAGACATCTCCACGTCTCCAGGGCCCACTCCTATCAACTCCTATCTGTGATGGGACCTTCTCTAATACGTGGTGATGGTGAGTTAACGTGGCACCTGTTAAATTACGCCGCACATATTTGAATCATTTAACTTGCATTTTACTTTATGCTCCGAAGGGTTTTCACAGAGACACGTGTGTCTGTATGATACACAATCACAATAAAAGTAGACAGACCTTGAAGCGCTCATGAATACCACTGGAGTCACTAAATGGTCCCCATCTGTGTTAGGCAGCCACTTCCCCCAAACAACAAGGACAACGTCGACTACTGACTGAAACCATCAGAGACAAAACAAACAGACAAAAAGGGGCTTGGGTCCATTTTGTGCAGGAATTCAGCAGTCTGTAAGGCCGACGTTCAGATGTCGTAGCTCCACCCACTCATGTCTCCATAAATCGGTTGAATCCCTCACATATAGCCCCAACTTTCAGATATGGACAGTGTGAAAAAGTGATGCAAAATGTTCAATATTTTCAAGTTTCTCTCGTCAACACTAACTCAAAGAAATCGTCCTGAAAGCACAACAACAGATTAAGCCTTGAGGTGGGTCCTGGACAAAAAATACTGAGAACATTTTGATTTCTATACTTAATCTAGGTCAGATTAATAAATAAATAAGAGTTGTAAAATAAACATGAAAATGTCAATTAGGGTCCATTTAGGAACCAGGAGTAGTGATGTAATCCTGGGGGAGTGTCTGTGAACCTGGGGGAGTGTCTGTGATCTTGGGGGACTGCCTGTGAACCTTCTCTGTTTGGTAATGGCACAAATGGGACGCCAGAGGAGTGTACTGAAATAATTTGCAAATAATGTTTTGGATAATGTTCAGGTAAACAGAGTGAGTACAAATGACCCTAACCTTTGTTATAATGACTCAGATTCTACAAAAGGCCTGGGTGAATCAGGACTCCCCCTAAATACAACTTCTTTAAAACTAGTTTTAGACCAATATAGTATTATTGTCATTGTTATAGTTTACATGGATGTTGATTACAGGGTTTACTGGGCTCTTAGGAACTTTTGATGCTTGTACACAATTCTATGTTGGTGGTTTACGGAGTTCATTTAACCTTCATGGCTTGGATTTGGCTCTGACATGGACTGTCAAGTGTGGGACCTTAAATAGACACAAGTGTGCATTTCTAAATTATGTCCAATAAATTCGATTTGCCACAGTCAAGTTCTAGATATCTCAAGGATGATCAAAGGACACAGGGCACATCTGAGCTCTACTTGGAGTGTCACGGCAAAGGGTGTGAATGCATTTGATATTTCAGTTTTACATCTCCAATAAATTGGCACCATTTTCTACCCTTTTTCATTTTCAGTAACTGAAGATTAAAGGAAAAAATATCTATATTTCATCTATTAAGTTCCTAAACCAATAAAATGTATAAAATAAAGGCGACCGGAAGTGTTAAAAATGGTCTAAGTCCTTATATTTGAAGCATGTCTGTTGGCATCAGAGCTTTAATGGACATTTTCAATTGAGTCAACTTCTGCAACTTCTTTGGTAATATATGAAAACAACAAAAAGCAATAAATACCACAATGTTTACAACTCTGCTATTCAACTGAATCCAAGTGTGTTTGTTATCAAATCAGCACTTAAATACATAAAAAGCCAGAGGAGATAAAAGGCAACCCAACAAACAGAGAACATCCTATGAACATCCAGGGCACATTGACATAACATTTAGAAATACTAACTACTGAATGTTTACTGGGTATGGACTCAAAACACCTTTTCTTAACTCATTTTCCCAGCTATTTATTTTCAGAATTAGAGGTTATAACACTCTGTTTTAAGAAAACTTCTAATTCAAACATAGTATATAAAAGTGAACAGTAAGAAACCGAAAGGGAAGAACTTCAATATGTTTTCTAAATTTGCTGTAATCAAAGAGTCCCACAATTTGCGAGGGTTCATAGGGCACAATATTTGTTCTGGGTTCTTGTTTTATAACATCACTCATAAATCAATTAAAAATGTACTTATTAGCACCGGTGCGCCCCTTAAAACATGATCACACAGCACTTCGAATAGTCGAGTACAGTAACACACAAGGGAATAAGACACAATCTCAGAGGTAAATACTGATGGATGAATACAAGGGTTACAATACAAGAGTGGCAAATCAAATTACAATGAATTTACACGGTACGGTTCCTCTTCTGACATAGACGAGTTCGGTCTGAGTCATGGGAAGGACAGCACAACACCAATCCAAAGGCCAGCGTTTCAGTGACAATCTGTGATCGCCACACTGCAGTCAAAACAGACAGAACAGCTTCCTCATCACTGTACGAGGGTATTTAAGAACAGGTAAGTCATGTTATTAGCACTGAAGAGTCATTTATCCGTGTCTCCTGGCCACCTACGCAAACAGCAAACATTCAGTGGTTTTCCACACAGTTCTCAAACTGATCCAAAAACTACAGTTTATATAAGTGTTACTGGAAACAAATGCATACTACAATGACCTTTAAAGATGGTACAGTTAATAATCGATGCACGGTTACGATACAGGATAAAACCCGATGCCGTAAACGTCCCCTATGTTATACACTTTTCTCAATTAGTTTTTCTATCCACACACACGTTTTTCTACTACCCCCTATATGTGGGGTACGGCCAAGGGTAGAAACGAGAAGGGACCTCGAGATGTTTTGGAGTAGTGGCTAAAACCCAGAGATGTAATGCCAGTACACATCCATCTGGAGCACTGCTGTCATCTGCAGAATAATACTGTTTCGTTTCTTATTTTTGTTATGAAACCCCCTTCCCAGACCAACAAAATATCAGAGACGCGCAAGAGAGTAATAAATGCTGTAGAGCTCCTTTAAAGACACGTAACGTAGCCCGCAACGGACATGTTGGACATTATCTATATCTTTAAAAAAACTAAGTTACTTGTCAATATATTTTGAGCTGTGGGAAACGTCATGAGCAGTGAGCAAAGGCTTAATTGAAGTGGGCTGGGATGTCATCATGTGTAATGCCGTCTGAGGAACAATGCCTAAACCCCACCACCCCCACCCACGGGTTAAAGGTCGTTGAGTGAATACGGGGTGAAAGCAGGTCGGGGAACCCTTTGTAATCAGTTTCCTAACCAGTACAGACGTCTCCCGCGTCCTAACCAGTACAGACGTCTCCCGCGTCCTAACCAGTACAGACGTCTCCCGCGTCCTAACCAGTACAGACGTCTCCCGCGTCCTAACCAGTACAGACGTCTCCCGCGTCCTATCCCAAAGGGGGACCCGGGGGCCCTCAAGAACCGCGGCCTGCCAGCGCCCAGAGTTCGCGTGGTGGCGCAGGTTGGAACCTGCTGGCGAAGCGCCGGTCACACACCGGGGGCGGGGGGGGGAACGGCATGGACCCCTGGAAGGAGTTCCCACACCCCGGGTACCGGTGGCGTTTGGGCTCCGTGTGGATGCACCAGGTGGTTCTTCAGGCGCGCGAAAGCTCCCCTTCAGGCAGGAGGCGCAGGGAGAAGCGCCCCGTCTTGCGGGTGTTCCTGCGGTAGCGAAGCGAGCCGGCGTGGCCGTAGGCCCCCCTGCACGGGCCCCCGCCGCCGATCACCGGGTGGCCTGGAAATCGAAAACATAGAGGACTTTGGATTAAACCAAACCTTCAACGGGCATCAGAGTGCCCCCCAGCCCGCCCACGCCCACGCCCACGCCCATACCTATGGACAGGGGCCTGCAGGCATATCCGGGAAGCCGGAGGCCGCTGAGCCGCCCCAGTGCACCTTGGTGTGGTGGCAGAGATTGGGCTTACTGGAGAAGCGCTTGTCGCACCGGCGGCAGGCGAAGGGCTTCTCCTTGGTGTGGACGCGGCGGTGGACCACGAGCTGGCTGGCCGCGCGGAAGGCCTTGCCGCAGTCGGCGCAGCCGTGCCGCTTTGCCTCGGTGTGGATGCGCCGGTGGGTCTTGAGGGCCATCAGGTTTGGGTACTCCTTCTGGCAGGAGGCGCAGAAATAGGAGCCCGTCTTGTGGGTGTTTTTGTGGTTCTGGAGAGATCCGGCGTGGCGGTATCTGCGACCGCACTGGCCGCACACGTACAACTTGGGCGGTCTCACAGAGCCAGTGGGCGGATGACCTGAAAATATAAATTGTGGGACTTGTGTCAAGCCACGATATATGTTATTGTCTGATGTGTGCATATCTGAGGGTTGCCACCGTGAAAACACTTTCCCCAGCAACTAAAACCGCATTCCATCAAATGCTCACAGACAAATCATTATTTTTTTTGTCAATAGTAATGAAGTAATAAAACTCCTTGAGACGAAAACAAAAATACGTGCAATACTGGCACAGACTCCCCCCTCGGGGGAATACAAACTGCCGCATTATCTTTGTTAAACATTTGCTCTCCTTTTTAAGATAACATTGTTAAACAAGTCACACTCCAAGAGGAAAAAAATCTAAATTTACGTTTAACAACACATTTGTCATTTTTACCAAATCAACTGCACCTTTTCAATGTGTCACTTAAACCACTGAGCAGTTCAAATGGCCCTGCTATAAAATAGGAGGCTTGTCCCCGAGTCAAATCGTGGGGACACCCGTGTCAACACCATTCCACATTGCAAGTACAGGAGTTGATGTGTTTCCACTAGTTACGACTATTTCACGTGTTGGTTGGCGTAGCTTTGTTACTGAACCTTGATTGAAAACGGATGCCATCATTTGGGAACAATCAATCGATAGCTGGGATGAATTATATACAACACTAGTGGACCTTTATTAAAAGCACAAAGTCTTACGGTTCACATGCAAATATGAAAAACAGCATGGAAATTAAAACGTTTCCATGGGTCCGTAAACGGCTTCCGGTTTGAGTGATTAGTAGCCAGGTTGTTACAACCACCATGGGAGGGGACAGTTTGCCCCAAAAACAATTGTATTGGTTTATTTTCAAAGGTCACAATTAACCCAGTCAAAATCGGATGGATTTATTTTTAGCAGCAACCAGCTGATTCAGGAGTCCATAGAAACCCACCGAGTTAAAGTATACTTCCAAAACACAAACCACCTCTGCCGACACTCCACTGCATTTTTGTCATTCATCACTATACGTCAATGTCAAATGCATTTTTTGACCGTTTTGGGCTTAGCATGTTAATAACAATATCCACATATAACTGTTAAACTGTAAGATTTCATTGGTGTGATGAGATGATTAATAACACGTCATTTTCTCCAGTTTGGAAACGCATTCGTAAATGAGTCCTCTCGCGAGGTCAGCGTTTGACGAGTTCGCCAGCTTCACTCCATGCAACAGCGCGAAACAGATGGTGAAACTTATCTTGTCAGCACACGGATGCAGTTCTAGAACACCTTTCCATCCACATCCTAAAAACAGATTAATTTATTTTATTTTTCAATACATTCGGCTCTTTAACTTCACACATTTCATCTGAAAATATACAATCAGCGAGGTTGAGATGACCCCGATTGATTCCCCGTCCCCTGTAAAAACGGTCCCCCTGTTACAACACCTTTACTTCTGAAAGAACACTTTAGACTCAAAATGTACATTCAAATGATTTAAAAGGACAATCGACTCAAAACACTGCTCTTCAATTTTTTTCCAGCTATTTATTTTCAGTACTCAGCATTAGGGGGTTATAATATGGACAGATTTGTTAAGAAATGAATTATCAAAACATGGTCTATAAAAGTGAATAGTAGGCGTTACAGATATATATATATATGCATGAAACAAAACATTTGAAATGAAAACGACTCGTTTATACTCGTTCAAACCAGCCCTTCCTAAACTAGCCGCAATGAAGGTTGTAAAAGTCCGCTTTTAATCGATCGTGGTGGAAATGCCAGGGGTCAATAAAAATAAACAGTTACAGTTGTCCTGTGGTCTAGTTTTATCACATTACTCCTAAATCACTTCACTGTCACTTTAAAATGTCACTCACAAGCACCAGTGCTCCCTACAAGGTGTTTCCACAGAGCTTCGAATAGTCAAACGCAGTTAAATAAAATAAAAAAATACTAATAAATACAAGGGTTACGATAAGATGTAACAAAAAATTTAAAGAATGAGGACCAACATTTCACAAAGTTATCCCTTTGACTGTGATTCTTTTGTGAAACGGAGGGAAATCCAGTCTGACTCAAAGGGAGACGGTCACAACATCACGTGTAAAAGGCAAACATTTCAGAAATATTTTCTATAATCTTCTTACTGCAATCAATACACACATTATAACAGTTCCCCGTTTATTTTACAGGAGACAAAACTTTTTTAAAAGCAAAACAAATTGAGACTTAAAGTGGAGGAGTACAGCCACCGTAACAGGTTTTATTTGGGAATTCCTCATCCTTGACTCCGCGTCGACCATAAACACGGGATGAAGCGTCCGACGGAAGTCGAGGGAAAAGGGGTGATTACAACACAGTTTCTAAACTGAGTGATCCTAAGACTAGCGTTTTCCATTACAAGTGTTAATATAAATAAATGCATACTACAACGATCTGTTTTTATAAAAGTCGTACTGTTAGTCAGAAGTACGAATACGATACAGCTTAAAACCAAACGCCAGCACGGGCCTAACAATATAATACATTTTGTTTACTTAATTTTTTTTCACCACAACCTATTGTCTATACATGTTAACTAGTTAGGCGCAGTGTTGAAAATATTGGTGCCCAGAAACCAGTTTTTGAAATATTAGGAGGTATTACATAAATGTGATGCCGGGGAGATGCAACGGATAAAGAGCATTGTTGTCATCTGCAGAACAACATGGTTTGAAACATCCTCGTGCTGCAAAAAACACACAGGTTAGAAAATAATTAGAACCTGGCGTGAGAGCTGGCGGCCCTCCCTCAAGTCCGTCCTAGATGACAGAAATGTTACATCTCCAACCACCCCGCATTCATTCAACCGCTAAAACCCGACCATTACAATATGTGAAATGAAACATCCGCCAGTCCCCAGTATATTGCCGACATCCTAAATACTGCTAGAAATCGAGATGTGTTACTGATCAGAACGTTGTGTGAAACACGACAAAGGCTGAAGGCAAAGGCATCGTCGCCTCGACTCAACAGGGGGTGAGGCGTGTGATAGGCCACCCGGTCAAACCGCATAGACGCCACAAGGCTGAACTCCGGGCCAGACTACTCAGGACGCTGGAACCGGCGAGCGCTGGCGCTACACTTTTAACCGGCGCGGCATGCAGATCTTCCTCCCGTTGCGCAGCGACCGGGCCAGCCGAAACCCCCCCAAAAAAGAACACTGAGATATCTACCATGGCCTACGGCGTAACATGCAACAGAGGGCCTCGTCAACAGCATAGCGTGGGGGTATCTGAAAGGGGCGAGGAGGTCTGGCACACCCTACACGGAGTGAGCAGTCGTCCCGGTGTACCACTGAGGGAGGCCGAGTCGTCGTCCTTGTTTGGGCGAGCTTTCTCAAAAAATCCCTGTCCTAACCGGCGAAAGAATCCTCATCCATGGCGAGTGAGCGCACACACCGCACCAATCCCCAGCCCTCCCCCTCATCTTCTGGCCGCGCCCTTCCCCTCATCTTCTGGCCCCGCCCCCCGCCCTCCCCCCGCATCGTCTGGGTTTGCATGCAGGGCGTCACGTGACAGAATTCAGAAAAGGCTGCGCCAACACGTCCGACACCAGCACCTCCCCGATCCCCCATTCGTACTCATAGAAATGGGCCCGCGGGCATACCCAGGAAGCTGGCAGCGCCCATGGCCGTGGCAGGGGGCGCTGAGCTGGTCCAGTGCACCTTCTGGTGGTGGCGGAGGTTGGACTTGCTGGAGAAGCGCTTGTCGCAGTGCTGGCAGGAGAAGGGCTTCTCCTTGGTGTGGATGCGCCGGTGGCAGATGAGCTGGGTGGACACCCGGAAGGACTTGCCGCAGTCGGGGCACTGGAAGCGCTTGGGCTCCGTGTGGATGCGCCGGTGGTTCTTGAGGGCCATCAGGTTGGGAAACTCCTTCTGACAGGAGTTACAGAAGTAGGCACCCGTTTTGTGGCTGTTTTTGTGGTTGAGGAGGGAGCTGGCGTGGAGGTACCCGCGGCCACACTGGTCGCAGACGTGAGACTTGGTCCCCGTCGACCCACGGCCACGGCCGCCACCGGGGCCCTGGAAAGACGGGGAGTTCATCTTGAGTCCATTGGGATCCAGGCCTTGGGCCTGCAACAGCGTGAGATCCAGGCCAGAGTCCCAGCTCAGGCCCGAACCCCCGCCGCCCCCGGAGGTGCTCCCGGACGCTCCCCCGACCCTGGCCTGCATCTGCTGGGGGGGCCTTGGCGCTTGACCGTGGGAGATCTCCTGGTGGAGCCTGAAGCTGGCGTGGCTGGGGAAGCTGCGTTGGCACGGTCCACAAGTCAGCTCCCTCTCCTTGAGGTGGACACGGCGGTGGCTATTGAGCTGGGAGGAGACGCGAAAAGCCTTGCCGCATTCCGGGCAGCGGTGGCGCCTGATCTCTGAATGGATGCGCCGATGGTTCTTAAGGGCCAGAAGGTTGGAGTAGGTCTTGAGGCACACGGCACAGTGGTAAATGCCGACGGTGTGGGTGTTTTTGTGGTTGAGGAGGGAGCTGGCGTGGGCGTAGGAACGGCCACACTGATCACATCTGTGAAGAGGCAGAAGACAACCGAGTATTTAGAAACTGCTTGCCGTCCCTTCTTACAAAACAAAAAAAAAGTCTACCAAAGCTAATTTGCTGGTTACCACTTTTCCATTAAGTAGAACTTTTAATGTAGTTCCTATCTATATCAAAAATAATCATTGGTACAGGTATATGATCTTGAATCCGGCTTAAAGCTTTGGAGATGACTATAAGTGGTTTACCATGTCCTATAAGAAGAAACGTTAAATTTAGACAATATAGGGGAACACATTCAAGAGGAAACAGGAACAAATTGACGGACTCTCTTGTTTAAAACAACTGAAAAATAACTTGTCTTGAAAGGCATGTGTGGCTCACTGCACATTCGAATGCAACATTTCCGTATCACAACATTCAGATATTTGAAAACACTTATTGGCCACAACTGTGGCAACACGATGGCTTGTGAGTGACTTCAAATGTACACAAAGAAAATTACTAAAACTCATTACAAATCATGTGCAGTGCAGCTAGCACAAAATACTTACTGTGAATCCAAGTCTAAGAACATTACAAACATACAAGGGCCTTCTCACTTCTAGTCTTTAACCATTTTCACAACCTTTCCTGCCTTAACTTTGTCAAAGGAATAAGCCCACTAAGCAATTTTTTATTCTATCAACTACCTTATTTTCAAAGTACCTATGAAAAGAGACAGGGAAGCACAAACAAAGGAGCACTACAATTCATAACAAGTACAAGGAACATACAAGTCATAACTTTACTTTTTATACTATGACAACAACTTCTTTGAAATTGTATCAATAAATGGCAGTATTCTTTGGTAAAAGAAGAAAAAACAACACATCCAACGGAACAATCAAATCAAATTCTGATTCATAGTGGCCTAGGAAACTAATGTAAATGGCTAACTGAAAGCAAACAGGGGTGACTTATCTGGTCTCCACTAATCAATCTGTCCAAACTTCAGAAAAATCCGAATTCCGGCACGCGTATGGTCCCAAGGAAGCCGGATTGGAGATCATATACCTGTAATAGACATGTAGAAACCTATGATCTTCACTATTTTTTGTGTGTTTTCACAAGAATCACGAACAACAGACGAAAACTCACGTGTACCGGCACTCTTCTCCCCCTGTCGTGCTCGCAGCGGCCATCCTCCTGCCCTCCTTGCCTACCTGGTTCTCCCCGCAGCGGTGCCTCGCCAGGCCAGACCTCCCCTGGAAGCTCTTCCCGCAGCTGGGGCAGCCGAAGCGCGTGTGGCCCTCCTCGTGGACCTTCTGGTGATTGCGGAGGAACCTGGCCAGCCGGAAGGCCTTGCCGCAGTGGTGGCAGATGTGCCTCTTCTTCTGCGTGTGGATGCGCATGTGGTTACGCAGGGCCATGTAGTTGGAGTAGGGCTTGTCGCAGTAGGTGCACGTGAAGGTGCCCGTCTTGTGCGTGTGCTTGTGATTCAGCAGGCTGCTGGCGTGCTTGTAGGTGCAGCTGCACAGGTCGCAGCTGTAGGGGCGCTCGTCCGACCCCAGGTCCACCCCGTCCATGCTGAGGCTGGAGCTGTTGAGGGAGGCGGAGGACGAGGGCAGCTGCTGGGCCGGGCAGTCGTGGGCGGCCAGCTGCTCGGCGGTGGCGAAGCCCTCGCAGCAGCCGTCGCACTCGTAGTCCATCTGCGGCGCCACCCCGGGCACCCCCTTGCACAGCTGGGCCGAGTGGTGGGTGGTCAGCTGCTTCTGGGTGCGGAAGCCTTTGCCGCAGTCCTGGCAGGTGTGCTTCTTGAGGGCGAAGTGAAGCCGCAGGTGGTTCTTCATGGCCAGCCGGTTGGGGTAGGTGGAGTTGCAGACGTTGCAGTGGTACTCGCCGATTTTGTGGAGGTTCTTGTGATTGGCCAGGCTGCCCGCGTGCCGGTAGCTCCGCCCGCACTCGTCGCAGGCGAACGGTCGTCGCACGCCTTCTTGGAGATCGAAGTTCTGAGCCCTCGACGTACCGGCCTGTGAGTATGACGGTTTGAAGCCTTGCTGCTGTTGTTGTTGTTGTTGTTGTGGTTGTTGCTGCTGCTGCTGCGGTTGCTGCTGATGTTGTCCATATTTCACTCCCATGCCAGGGTTTTGAGTTTTGGACGATTCTCCTCTCATGGCCTGCATGCCAGAGGGTCCTCCTTGATACCGTCCGTTACCTAGTTTGGCAAGCTGGGCGTGGGCCTTGGCTCTGTGTTCCTCGTGGAGCCGGAGGTGGTTCTCCAGCTGCTTCTGGATTTTGAAGGCCTTGCCACACTCTTCACACTTGTGCCTGCAAAAGAAGGTGAGGCCAGAATTAGACGAGCGAGAAACCGGTAAACACTCTTTTTCTCTTTTCCGCGCTTCTCCGGTCGGTCAACTTGCTCCTATCGTCAAGATTTGACAGCCTACTGGCTGAATGGGGGCGAGCTACGTTTATTTATGATGATAAAAGCACATTTGGGGTTTATTTACCATTCAAGTAAAGCCATCGTTTCGGAATCGGGTGCCACTTGGGAACCGCTTCTCCCTGTGCCAGCGGCAGCCTTGCTGTAGCAAGCCAATAAATGGAAATCACCAGTCAGAAATACATTTAACGTTTAGAATGGATTCAAAGATGTCATGGCCTGGGTTCCTCAGCCTTGCCTACGGGGTGTTTTGTTCTGTATTAGTCTTACAGATTGGACTATAGCACAAAGTTTGCTACTTAACTCTTACATTCTTCAACATAGTCGTTGGTTTTGCAGCTGTGCCGCTGTACAGTGAGGGAAAAGCGGTGCGTTTTCTTAAACAAATCAATAGCCTATTTTTTAAATGAATGCTGGAGAGCTTCAATCAGGCAAATAGTAATAATACTTTATCTAATACCAAGATTTATTAATGAGAAACATTGTATTTAATTAAATAAAAAACAAACAAATGACTGAGATGTCAAAGTAAAACTTCCCATTGCCATCAACAGGATATTTAGATGAATATTTCCTGCACACAGGTCTTAAGGTGCCGTTAACAGATCTAAAACGTCAACAACAAAAAAAGTATTCAGGGTGTAAACGGATTGAACTAAAGCTTACCTTTTTAGGTCGAAGTGGGTCCTCTGGTGGTTCTTGAGGGCTAGCAGGTTATAGTAGCGCTTCTGGCAGACGAGGCACCTGAACACTCCGGTCTTGTGAGATTTCTTGTGGTTGAGCAGGGAACAGGGGTGTCGGTAGCCCCTCCCACACTGGTCACACTTGTGTGGCCGATCGTCTGCATCTGGCATCTGCTGTCGACGGTCCTGTCCCCCCATATCACGACTGCCTCCGGGTCCCCCAACTCCGCCGCCAACAACGCCATCTCCGCCCGCCATCCCTTTCGCTCCATTCAATCCTTCTTTGCCCAGCACCCCTCCTCTTCCCTTCCCAGGACACAGGTGGGTTATCAGGTGATGGCGATCGGCGAAGAACATGCCGCAGTCCACGCAGATGTGGTTCCTCCCGTCGCCGTCCATTTTGCCGTTGGCACCGGCGGGATCGTTCGTCATCCCCTGCGCCGCTGCCGCGTCTGACCGCTGCGGCCCGTGAATCAGTTGATGGTTCAGCAGGTCCTGCTTCCGGGAGAAGCTCTGGCCGCAGGTGCTACAGATCATCCTCCAGTCCGGCTCGCCGTTCGGGGAGAGGGCCGAGGTCCCGGGCCCCGTGGGGTTGTTGGCATGGCTCCGCAGGTGGCTCCTCAGAGCCCGGAGGCTGGCATAATGGTTCCCGCACACGGAGCACTGGTACACCTCGCCGTCATCTTCGTCCTCTTTGTTCATTCTCTTCCCATCGCCTTGGGCGTGGGGTTGGGAGCTATACTGGGCACGTTGTCCGTTGCCCTCCTTTACACTCCCGCCACCCGAAGGCAGGGTGGCGCCACCGGAACCATTGTAGCCACTCATGTTGCCCATGAAACCGTTAGACATGCCCTGGTTCTGTCGCCGCTGGGGGCACATGTGAGACTTGATGCCCGAGATGTCCCCGTACATTTCCCCGCAGTCGGCGCACATGTGCCGGTCGGCCTGGCGGTGGTTCTGGGGGAGAGGGGAGTGCCCGGAGTTGCTCTGGGCAAGGGAGCCGTCGAAGCGATCGTGGAACTCCAGCGAGTCCAACCCGCTGCCGTGGCCACCGTCGGGGACAAAGTGAGCCGCATCGCCGAGATTGCCGGGGAGGGAGATGGGGGTGGTGGCACCGCTCCCTTCCTGCACATAGCTATTCTGAGAGTCGAGTGTCAGGGGCTCCGACGACAGCCAGTCGCCCTCAGCGTTGAGGGACGACTGGTTGGACGTCCTTCCCTTGTGGCTACGGAGGTGGCTGTGCAGGGCTGCCAGATGCGGGTACTGCTTGCAGCAGATGGTGCACTGGTAGTGGCCCGTCTGGTGAGAACGTTTGTGGTTCACCAGGCTTCCGGCATGACGGTAGCTTTTGCCACAATCCTGACACTTGAAGCGGCGGTCGCCATCATCTGACGAAGACTGCACCCTCTCCCCGGACGGCGAGGGGTTAGAGTTGGAACCAATCCCGTCGGTGTTCAGGATACCGTCCTGACTATGTGAGCCTGGGTGGGGGTCGTGGGTCAGATAATGAACTTTAAGGCTTTCCAGATCAGGATGCCCAGCCCCGCAGTACGCACAAGTGTAGATGGGGTTATTGACCGGGGGTCCAAGCATCGGGTCAAAGGGGCCACGCTTATCGTTCGGCAAGGGGGGAAGTGGCAACGGGTCGCCCAGCGCAGGCGTGTATGCCGGCGAGCGGACGGCGCTGAGATTGTGCGGCATTATCCCGGGGAAACTACGGCCAAGGCCCAGCGAGGAGGAGGCGGCAGCATTGTGCAACAGGATGTGCTCCTGGAAATCCGTCTTGTTGGGCAGGGCTACCTGGCAGAGGTGGCAATAGCAGTTGGCCGCGTCATCGGCCTGGGGACCGGACGAACGCGGGTCGGCCACCGAGTCGTGTATGCCGCTGACCATCGACGCCCCGGGAGGCTTGAACTTGGAGTGGGTGCGCTCGTGGCCGTTGAGGGCGGCCAGGTTGCTGAACTGCTTGTAGCAGACGGTGCACTTAAAAGCGCCTTGCTGGTGACACTTCTTGTGGTTGACCAGGCTGCCGTGGTGGCGGTAGGTCCTGTCGCACTGGTCGCATTTGAACGGGCGATCCCAGGCGTCGTCGTTGACCGGCGACTTCTTATGGTCGTCCGGGTCGTGGCCCGGCATCCCGCCGTGGCCCATGGCGCCGCTGTTCAGGTGACCGCGGGCGAAGCCGTCCGACAGGTCCTGCGCCAGGCCGTAGTCCCTCTCGTCGTGTCCCTCCTCGGCCACCTCGTCGCCCCCGTCCTCCTCGGCCTGGGCACTGCTGGGGGACAGGGTGTGGATGCGCAGGTGGTTCTTCAGGGCGACGGCATTGGGGAGAGTCCTGGTGCAGACGGGACACTGGAAGGAGCCGACTTCGTGGGATTTCTTATGGTTGGCCAGGCTGCCGGCGTGCTTGTAGATGCGGCCACACTGCTCACACTCAAACCTGCCATTCTCTTCCTGTTGGTAGTGAGCTTTCATGTGTTCCAATAGACTGGGCGTACTGGGGCAAACCATGTCACACTCTTTACAGGGGAAACCCTTTGCACGACTCATATCATGCATTGCCATAGTCGGCTTAAACATTTGGAAAAAGGGGGGGGGGGAGAAATCAGATCTCTCAAGAAAATAAACAAGGGTGAAAAGAGGGATTCTTAGCTCTTGGATTCTGTGGTGTCAGTCATGTTCTTCCCAGAGTCGGAGATTGTCTCTTTTCTCAGAGCCATTCAACGCTTTCCCCGTTAGGGCAGCGCTGGCAGGAAGTGGACACAGAGCAGGCACTGGAAGAGAACTGCAGAAAAAGAAAAACATGAACAGGGCAGTTAATCTTTTAGAAGACACTCGACCCACGAATTATTCTGAATGCCTAGCGATTTTCACTGTCAATGTAGAAAGGTTATCTTTACTGAAAGCCAATATGCCACCATTGCTATAATAGAATGTCTAGCCAAAGCCATAACAGGCTACTTCGGTGGGTCAGAATAAAACCCATCGATTTTGAAGTCTCCCTATCAAGGAAATGTATCATTTGAAGACATGCAATTAGTTTTAAAAATTAGCACTTTTGGTCATCCGTGCTTATGTTTTGAACTTCAAAATGTATTTTTTATAACATATTCACATGCCTTTTTTGGCCCTTGAAAAGTTCAGTCTGATCAATTGGGTTTTAGGAAACTAATTTGAAGATGGTTAATTACACGGACATAACTGGCTGAAAGGATTGTTAGAAGCTACTAAACCGCATCGACCCAGCCTGGCAAAAATATGCATTTTTCCGAAACTACCTTCCCACCAAAACAGACAAGAAAAAAAAAAGTTAAACAGTTCGCACAGTTGGTGGCAAACAAATTAAACATTCTTCAAAATCCTTAAAATTTCTTGGAGGTACATTCTCTCCCATATGGTGGTAAGGCATGGCATGAAGGAATGTGTGAAGTTATGAAAAACAGTGTATTCTCTACACCCGGTACACCATCGTTCACCGGCTGTGTATGAACCCATTCAATGGGTGCCTGGGCTCTTTTCCTCTAACATTCCATCAGGGAACCATATACCTTTGGCACACCAGGCGGATCAGATTCATCACCAGGTGACAAAAAACAGCCAGTCTTGACCGCAAAAGTTACATTAATATCACTGCTCGAAGCGCTTTCGGGGGTGGTTTATCAAAATATACACTGCACTAACAAAATGCTCCTGTTGAGATGGCGGATGCTCTGGGGGACACCATGGAAATCAACATGCAGGCCTATGCATTATTGTAGAGTGAAATACACCTACACAACTTTGATTCACAACCGAGCCTGCTGGTTGTCTGTTCTATCCCGTCCCAGATTGCACTCACCAGGCTCGTGTCTAAAATAACCCGCTGCTTAAATAAAAGGAAAATTTTGCACATTCTTGGCATATTTTGGAATAATATTCTAGCTAACACCATCTAGAAAGCCTAGTTTAAACTGCAAGCATAGAAAAGAAACAGCTCCCGTGAGTTAATAATTGTGTAATAAGAAAGACATAATCAGACAATATCTTGCACCATATGAAAAAAAAGTGTGCCTGGGCAGAATTTTATATCTATTTAAAGAAAAATTGGCAGAGCGCTGGCAACTATATAGCATCAAGCCGAAAACCTATCATCCTTTGCATTTGTCATCCGCTAACAACTGTCATTGCAGATTGAAAGTATCACTGGCTAGTCAACTTTTAGCCAGTGCTTAATAGATGTGGCAGATTTGAATAATTTGCTTGGTTTCACCAGTCTGCTAATGTGTTAAGTCACCTTAAAACCACACACCTGAAATCTGCAAATGTACACAGTACGTATTAGACCATACACAAAGGTTAAGGGAATGCTTTATTTATCTTGTTGTAAAAAATCCTAACGTAATGTAATATTGCCCAAAATGTTTTTGTCTTTTTACATTTTTTTGTGTATTGCAAATGCTAGCGTGAGTACCATTAGCCTATCTGTACTCGATAATGCTGGACGGTTAGCATCTTAACGGTGGGAAGAGTTGGTACAGGGAAACAAAGGTTGCCAGACCAAATACCAGAACTGACAAGGTCCATCAGAAATAAATTCTGACCATGAGTAAGACAGTTAAATGTAATTAACTCTATGAACCAGGACAGCAGCCCCCAGCACTTCCTCAATACCGGGGGCTTCAGCAAAAAGCAGAAGTTGCATTTCAGTTGGACCGGTGTGAAAAGGATATCTGCAAACACGCCACCCTTCAATAGGATTGTGAACGTCATTAGGGTCTGGGTCATTAGTCTAATAAATACAATTTAAGTGTTGACAGACTTGGCGAGAAAAACTTTTCCATAACAATCTTGGACACATGTGAACTCAGAATACCTATCGGGACCTCTGCAGCGTAAAAGCAAAATATGTTTTCCCACAGACAGCATGCAATTTACAAGAGGCACATTTGAGTTAGAGGACGGATATATGAAGTTGGTACGTGAACCACATCTAAAACACATTCCTCAAGGACTTCAGCACTCCCTCCGCACGTGTGTATGAGGGAGGTTTGTGCAGGCAGCATTTGCATATACATATCTGAAATACTGATAAAACTGTTTACATATCCCCAGTTCAATAATTGTCTAGCGAAAAAAGTGTGAATTGGCATATGCTCATTTTGACTCAACACAATTATATGCAAAGTAAGTCGACCACTTTATATAAAGTATTAGTGCACAAGAAAGCATGCAAAATGGGTGAAAAACACTAGACATTTTAAGTAATACAGGCCTGGTCTTGGTCTTGATGCACTATTGTAGAGTACATTTTTTTCCTGCTGCTATATTTGAATAAGGCATGGCCGCTTATTTCTGAATAGCTTATTGACATAGGCATACCAGTATTTGTTCCTGTAGTCAAGTGACCTCAACAGAATACACTTCATACCCTGCCTCGGTTTGTCTCACAGCTCTCCGTGAAAGCCCTTTGGTAAGATACCCTGACCCAGGGATCTGACACCAGGCCATCTGGATGTGACGGTCTCCGAAAGTCAATAAAGATCTGTGTAGCCAAATGCCAGATGCGTCTAAAGTTACAGAAGACATTTACCCCCAGTTTGTCATATTTTTCCACTCATAAGGTGAGCCCAGGTTGGAATTCAGTCATGTATATTCAAATGACACAGGGGTGATAGAAATGTCAATACAAAAATTAAGTTAGCTGTGCCATTTCACTCTAAACAACAATAATGTTGTTGCATTTTTTAGAAACCTAGTTTCAAAACATGTAGTGATGGAACTGCATTTCACTATGTACAATTTCAAACAAAACAATATTATTTGCCCTTATTAAACATGTTGTGAATGATCCCAGCAGACCATAATGTAATGCAACCAGTTAATGGAGCTGATTTTACATGACTAATTATTTGACTAATTCCCATTGAGTTATTGTTTATGCTGTCCAATAATTCGTTTGTACAGTTGTTAACCTATCTAACAAAACAGCAGCTGAGGAAATGAATCATTTTTTATGTAATTTTTTTTTTTTTTTTTTAGACATTTGGATATGAACATAGCACAACCTCCACAGCAAAAACTGCTGATCAAATAGAATGCAATTCGGTATATCTGGAACACAAAAGGCCAACCATTGTTTTTTTAATACAAATCGACAAATCCGATAGTCGTACCAACACCTTTTTTTATTTTGACCCGCTGTTTACACATGACGTGCATTGTTTTGAATGAGGGTTTGAACGACTTGTGTTAATTTTAGACAAATACTGTACTTTTACGAGATTTGAAAAATACTGTTAATAAAGATGATTTGTTGTATGCGGTGAATCTAACGCGCTTCCTGACCTTGGCTTGCTTTTTCTTTTTCACAGAGTTCACACAGCGTGAATTTGTCAGGACAAAAGCAGGGCATCTTTACCCCCGGTCCGCGCGACATTCCGTGTTCTTTTCCATCCGACAACTCCCCAAATTAGGCAACGTCAAGGCCGGAGGACGGAAAAAGCAAACGCTTTAAAAAAAAATTCATATAACTGCATATTTGGTTGAAACATCGAGTCACCAAATGTTTAACTACTAAGTAAATTTCCTTATAATAAAAAAAAATACAACGACACCTACTGTATCTTCATCAAAAATAGTTTTCTTCAACCTAGTAAGCGATTTGCAGCTAGCACTGTAGCTAACGGGGATTTAGCAGTATTTTAGTTAGCTGTGCAAACATTAGCCTTTTAGCTAGATCAAGTCGTGGAAACAATTTCGTATCGGATACATGCACAATCGACTAATTTAATACAATTGTATTTGTTATAGTGATTGCTAGTTGCATATATTAGAAATTAATCTGACCAACTATCAACTTAAAATCTGCACACAGTTATTCAACGTTAGCGCGGCCGCCTAGCTAGCTACCCCCCACGATGCTAAAAAGACTAGGAAAACGGAAGTCGCTTAAGCCATTAAAACTAACGGTACAATTTGCAAGCTCAAATCAATATTGGATGCAAATTCTGCAGTAAATCACGTATATTCCTTTGTTATTTGCACACACAAAAAAAATGTAATGGGTAAGGTAGGTACGAAAGCAAAATATCCCCTGCACTCACAGGTTAGCATTATGGCTAACTAGCGCTTTACTAGAGCCAACACAAAGATCTCGACATATATACGCTGTGGCCTATTGATGGAAAACATCGGGGTTTTGACGTTTTACGGCATCAACTTACCCGTTTAATGACGTTCTTTGCAACAGAGCGAATGAATGCAAATCTGAAAACGCAGCATTTGCTATTTCATTTTGCAGTCTTGTTTTTTTCAGATCAACAACCGACTTTGCTTCTTCGGTCTTTTTTTCCACCGATTCAACATACTTCCTGCTAGCTAGCGGTGTGAAGCGGAGACAGACGTACTTTTGCGCGTCATCATGCGCAGAATAACATTTTAGGGTGCATCAAATACCTATACATATAAAACATATTACTTTTTGCATGTTGTCAAATGTTTTTTCCTCTCCAGAAATTCCTACTGGTCCATTTCGCTCCTGCGCGCTCAATCGTGTTGTTAATCCAAATCAGACAAACCACCGTTGGTGCAGGCGCTGCTTAGAATAGATTCTTGTGAAAACGCCAGCCCTTGTTTCGTGGATCATCGAGGAAATGACATTCTGAGGTCACTGATTGTTTATGGGCATGTAAATTGCTTTCATATAGTTATCAGTAATATAATACTGAAAATGATTTAATTGATTACATTGTAATGATTAGTATTTTATATCCCCGTTAGCTGTTGTGTGCATCGATGTTTTCGAATCTCTGATATTGTTATTATCTGTTATGACATGCCAATAACCTTGTTTGCAAAATAAAAATGTACAGCGTTCCAAGAGACGGTATCCTATTATGGTTATTCATCTATTTCAAAGGAAAATGGTTCTTGGCTCACTGCCTTCCAGAGAGTTCTCTCTCAAAGAGCAGTGGACCAGACTTGAATCCATGCTGCTGGATTCCAGATCGTTAGTTGCTGGACCACCTCAGGCCAGAAAATATGCTACATTTCTAAACTGTACTTACACTGTTACCCTATTAAGTGAAACCGGTGTTTTTATTTTTACTTGATTTATTGTTTTCGTGTAGTAAATGTTAATGCTACTTTTCTCCTTAAACATTATCAACGTTTACTTTTGTCAGGTTTTTGAGCCATGCCTTCCTGATCTAATAATTTAGCATCACATCACATTAGCCATTTCTATTGTAAATAAAAAAGCTCACAGGTAGATGACAGTTAGGCAATTCAGGAAAATGTGAAGCTTAAAACGAACATAATCCTGGGATAATTTAAATTGGAACTTCATAATTCCTTGTGTGTCAGTAAAGATATTGTGGAACATGAAAGTAATTAGTTGTGTACCAAACCCTGTAAATCAATAGGAAAACAACTATGTATAATGTTGTGTTTCCAGACTTGATATTGTATATCTCTTCATTTATAAGTTATAATTAGGACAAGACACTAGCATGCTTGTATTTGGGTACTCTCAAGTCAAACACCTGTTTTCATTACATCTTAATAACATACTTAATGACTGTAACCTTGATGAAATCTATTTTGACATGTCACACACAAAAGTATTCCTTTTGGGCCACTGTTAATAAAGAATTCCACGAATGAAAATGTTTTTTCTTCACGAATCGATTTGCGCGTTTGCAAGGGTTTTCTTTTCAGCTGTTATACTGCTGCAAGTAGAACAATGTCAGGGCCCTTTCTTTCCCAGGAAGAAATGTATTTTCACAGATCTGTCTATTATTGCTTTGTCGTAGTTGCAATAAATGAGCTGAATCTTTTTTCCAAACAGCTTAGTTGGATGAAGTTTAGGCATTAAGGTTATGATTTTGAGATTAGGGTTATCGAAAGTTTAGGTTTTTAGGGTAAAGTTTAGTACTAAGTGAAAGGTCGGCTTCAGGATAGGGAATAGGGTTTTTATATTAGTATTAGGTTTGATTGAAAAAAATATTTGCTGATTTATTACCTTTCTATTCTGTTCCAAGGGAAGGTGTTAATGAGTCTTTTATGATGTGATGATCTATGTACTCTCAGTAATAATGTACCGATGTATTATCTGTTACGAATAATTATAATAAAAGTAGTTTTAAACAGAAGACAATTTTAACTTAATAAGTTCTTATTTCTTAAAACATGAAAAATCTGTATTTGTTTTACTCTGCACACAGTACAGTAGATGGCAGTAATGTACTTTCATTTGGCTTTATCTGCACGCTAGTAGATAAAGAAGAATCCCTTGACCAATAAGAAAATAGTGGGTGTACTCTGCGCCTGCGCGTGTGAAATATGATAATTTTGTTGATATGCTAGCTATTCTAGTGGAATTTATTTTGCATTTAAGGTTAGTTACAATTAAGGTTCCTCTCTTTACTGTCTCACTACTGCATCGAAATAACTTGAAAACTTTCTACATGAAGGGCTGATGGAAAACTCAAGAGATTTGGTGAGCGCTCATTTTGTGTTGCTAAGTATAAATACACCGCAAGTGTGTAATCCTATTTCCCCTTTGTTGTGGTTGTCAGACTGCAACAACAAGTTTGGGTACCTAGCTAGGCTAAGCAATAGCCGTACCAGCTAGTTAGCTGTACCAAATCTGACAGCTTTATTCCAGCATTATCTGCCTTTTAAGCATAATCTTTTTTTTAAGATATCCGTTGTGGTTAGTTGTACGTGTGCTACTATAACAACCTTCCAACCATCCAGCGCAAGCGTGTCCGCCTGTATAACCGCGCAGGGCAAAGCCTTAACGTTTGCTGGTTAGCAAATCATTTGAAGACAGGCCCCTTATTAAAAACACCGCACTGCAGGGATTTTTTTGGGGGGCCGTCTTGCCGTACTTTAATTCCTGGGATATCAGCTCCGAAGCCAGCGCGTGCAGCTGTCATTTCAATGTTGTGCTTAGACGACAGTCTGAGGTTCTGAATAGAAGGGGGGCGGTGCACCATCGTATCTGTTACTGCAGTGCAAAACGTCTGGCATAGCCTACAGTATGTACGCTTCATGTCGCTGTTTCCATTACAGAAGAAAATGGTATGTGTGTTTTATTTTCATGGTTATAATTGGTTATCGTTTTCAGCTCTGATCATTTTTAAAATTCTAGTTCAATCCAGTGCTTACTGAACCGAGATGTTGCTGTTGAACTGACATGTGCTTTTAAAGTCACCTTCACGCGTCATCTGAGGCATTCTGTCTGTATTGCATGGAGACATTGCACATATCTATATTGAGTAAAAACCGAGTAGACCCTTACGCAAATCAAACACCTAAGTGAGTTTACATTGCCAGCGCTAACCCCCCCCCCCCCCCCCCCCCCCCCCCCCCCCCCCCCCCCCCCCCCCCCCCCCCAGGCTGAACGGACTGCTCGTTCCGAAAGGAGGAGACGGGACTCCTTTGGGATGTTTGACGGTTACGACAGCTGCAGCGAGAACTCCAGCAGCAGCTCCAGCTCGGAGGACAGTGACGAGGAGGTCCCCTCCCTCCCAGCCAGCCTTCCCATCATCAAGACCAACGGCCAGGTGTACACCTACCCGGATGGGAAGACGGGGATGGGTCAGTGGTTGCTTGGTGTTGTCACATGGTTCAGCAGAAACAGTTTTGCGTTGCGTTGTGAGGCAATGTGTTCCACCGAACAGTCACCATAGTCTCTTTTGTGTTTCTGCGTTTCACATTTTCCAGCCACCTGTGAGATGTGTGGGATGGTGGGAGTGAGAGATGCTTTCTATTCCAAGACCAAGCGCTTCTGCAGTGTATCCTGCTCACGGAGCTTCTCATCCAACTCGAAAAAAGCCAGTATACTGGCCAGACTGCAGGTAACGGTGGCCTTCTGCACTAAGTCTATGAATTTTGTAGTTACGTGTTCTTTTACAACCGTTGTTTAGTTGGGACTGAAAAGGTAAATCATTGTATTTCTTTACTCAGTTTATTTACTCAGTAGCTATCAATGTGTGTTTCTTCTTCTGTCTGCCTGAAAATGTCTTTGCCATGGATGTATTTTTTTTTTTTTAAGGGTAAACCACCAACAAAAAAGGCCAAAGTATTACAGAAACAGCCTTTAATGGCCAAGCTGGCAGCCTATGCACAGTACCAAGCCAACCAGCAGAATCAGGTCAAGTCCAAATCGGGTAGGTTCCAAGTCAAAGTCTATGGCAGTTGAAAAGCATTCATCACCGCCCATAGCCATTACTTGACTGCATTATGGGTGTAACCGTCTCCAGAGGTTATCTTACAGAACCTGGGTTTGGATGACATCTGTGTGATTGTAAATCAAACACAGCGATGCCATGACACTCGTGGATCTAACACTGTTATTTCCAATGACATGGCGTGGTTGGCGGTCGCAGTGATCCCGGTGGAAGGCTTTGATTGGGGACGCTACATAGGTGCCGGAGACGTTAACGGGGCTCCCGTCAGCTGTTTCAAACACGTAAGACTTGTTTGGACATAACTCAACAAAAAAAGTTAATGTTAAAATGCAGTTCATAATTAGTGAGCAATCAACCAGTGTGAGGTCATGAAAGACTTCCATTTTCCCCCAACGATTGTTTCACTGGACATTTTGGCAATACAGTGTCTTTGTTACTAAAGTGCCTAGAGGAAAACACTGTCACATGGCATGATACGTTCTAAAGTGGCTAGGAAGTATATTGGCCTTTCATAAAACATATGACACATTTCCTAGGTGCTATTTCATTTATATTCGTGATGGCGTTGTTCCCTGTCTCAGGTTCCCATGGGAACTTCTTGGGGTGACATTGCCGAAGGGGTGAGGGTAGAGCTTCCCAACACAGACAGTGGCCTGCCCATGAGGGTGTACTGGATAGCAACGGTTATCAAACTAGCAGGTAACCCCCCCAAACCCCCGGAGAATCACTCCGTGGTGTTTTAGCATGTACGCGTATTTACGTAAATGCCAGGCGAAACCAACCCCCCCCCCGGTAACGCGTCTCTCCTTCTTCACAGGCTTCAAGGCTCTGTTACGTTATGAGGGGTTTGAGGGCGACTCTGGACGGGATTTCTGGTGCAACCTCTGTGTCCCCGACATCCATCCTGTTGGCTGGTGTGCAGCGGGAGGAAAGCCCCTGGTCCCCCCCAAGTGTGAGGCTGAGACGTTTCGGTCCTTCAGCTTCACATGTTAGGGGCCAATGATCAGCGTGTCCTTTTTTGTTTTAGTGATATTTTTGCGTTTGTAAAAGTGCTTTTTAATGTGTGGCCAAATCCCTGCTCAGTACGTTTCCAGCTAGGTACTACATGTTTTGCTATGGTACCTGCACAAAATGTGGTCATGTGTGCTGCATACTTAATCCCATTTATACAAGTGAATGATAGTACTCTGTTCAGCTGAAATACGGAATGCATGCTATGCTACATTCGGCGGTGGGGTGGGTTGTGTTGTTGGTTGTAACCAGTCCAGTGGAGACGTTTCTAATCTTCTTGTGAATGTTGTCCGACTGTCTCGCCAAAGCCATTCAGCACAAGTACCCCAACTGGAAAGCATTTCTTGTAAAATGCTTAACAGGAGCCAAGACCCTCCCCCCGGATTTCTCCAACAAGGTGAGCTGCGAACTCCACACCTCAAGGCACCAGAAACCCTTGGAACCAGTACAAGCAAATGTTCCGCCAGAAATGAGCGCGGACGGTAAACCGGCCGGCTCCAACCGTCTCCCAGGTGCAGCAGAGCATGCAGTTCCCGTTCAAGAAGCTGATGCGGGTGGAGGTGGTAGACAAGGCCCATCTGTGCCGGACTCGGGTGGCCCTGGTGGAGCAGGTCATTGGGGGCCGGCTTCGGCTCGTCTACGAGGAGTGCGAGGACGGCTCGGACGACTTCTGGTGCCACATGAACAGCCCGCTGATTCACAGCATTGGCTGGTCCCGTAGCATCGGACACCGCTTCAAGAGATCCGGTCAGTGAACTAGCAGGAACGCCTAGGGACCTTTCATCTACAGTTGTTGTATTGTTTGTGTCGGGTTTGGGAGTTCGGATTGTTGCCCGTTTTATTATGAGGGTTTCCTACAAAGTAAGCTGCTTTCACTTTTGTTTTTATACAACTGGCCAGCAACATATGTACTGTCATTTTTGGGGTTTTGCCTGAATCTGTCCGGTGAGAGAAGCTATAACTTCATCCCCATGCTTTTGCAAACGAAGCATGTGAGCCTGGAACACCAATCAAGTCGGCCTTTGAGGAAGGACCGTATCATTCGTCTGTAGATCTGTTAGGGCAGTGTGCAAATTGAAGGGGGTCCAAGATGTCAGGGGGGGTGGGGCAGATGGGGGTTCTGACAATCCGCTCGAAGCACTTCATCATGATAGAGGTCAGTGCTACAGAGCGGTAGTAGGGGCAGGTGATGGAAGGATTTTTTTGGTACATGGACAATGGCGGTCCGCTTGAAGCTCTCTTCGGGTCAGCCCTGGCTAGTGACAGAGAGCAGTTGTCCTGGTCCTCAACAAGCCTCACCCAAGGAATTGGGTTTCCCCAAAGTGTTGAGCTTGTCAGGGAGCGTTGCAGAGGGACGTGCATCTCTTTGTAGTCTTGATGTGTCGCTGTCCACACCATGTGTCTGGGGTCAGGACCGTGGTAGTTAGACTCTCCCTGTCCCTATAGTCTCTTTTTGCATCTCTGATTGATCCCCTCAAAGCCTCAATTTATTTTATTTGAGGTAACCCCTGACAGGGCCCAACACGCCGGCATCCACAAATTTGTTGTCCTCGCAGTGATGTCTCACTTTTTAGTTTTTTTCTCCTGCCCTGAGCTGCTTTTCTGGGGCTCTTTTATCTCCCCCCGAAGTGGCCGGATATGGGCGGGTGGATATGTGGTGGCCTTTTTACCCCCTGAGAAGTAGCCTGATTTTTCTGGGTCGCTTTTAGTCTCAATTCTGGGGCCCATGGTCCTCAACACGCTGCTCAGTTCAGGGTGAGTTATTAGGTGTGGTTTAACCTACCTAGAAGCAGGTCAGTTCTAGAGGAGACGGTGTCTTAGAGATCTGGTGAATTTAGACATGACCAAGTTCACCGTGGTTTCTCTGTAATCCTGATTCATCTGATATTTCTCATGGCAAATGTAATTATGTTGATGAGGTCATGCAATTTTGGGTTGGAATGGATGTGGCCACTACAAATGTTCCCCTTTTTTCGATTGTTGTTTCAGATGTGTCAAAGAAACTTGGCCAAGTAGATGCTCCCGGACAACTTTTCCCAAAGGTGAATCCAAGAATACTTTTCTGCCGCCTGTCATTTGGATCAGTGGAGTCCGTCATGTCGTGGCGCCCCCACGTGTGTTTGACGCTTGTCGCGCCACTCCTAGGTGAAGGATGTTGACCAGAGCGGGGAGTGGTTTAAAGATGGCACGAAGCTAGAGGCCATCGACCCGTTGAATCTGTCCGCCATTTGTGTTGCTACAGTCAGAAAGGTGAGCTCCGTAACACCCAAGAGAAAGATGGCCAAGAGAAATCCGGGCACACGTCCTCACTCTTCCCCCCCCCGGTCCCCTCGTAGGTCTTGGCGGATGGATACCTCATGATCGGGATCGACGGCTCCGAGGCGGCTGACGGCTCCGACTGGTTCTGCTATCACTCCACCTCCCCCTCCATCTTTCCTGCTGGATTCTGTGAAATCAACACCATCGAACTCACCCCTCCACGCGGTACATACGGCACTTTCGCTTTGTGGTGAAAGTGTCAATACAGTTTGTGTGTGTGTTCTGAGTATATCCGTTGAGTCATGGGAGCGGGAACCGATGCCCTTCGTCTCACGGCGGCGTTCGGGTTGGCCAGTCAGTGGCTGTTACTTATAGCCTCAATAAGAAGGTCTCTTCTGCAGGGTACACAAAAGTCCCGTTCAGATGGTTTGACTACCTCAGGGAAACGGGTTCACTGGCAGCGCCGGTGAAGCTCTTTAACAAGGTAACCTTGTTCCGCTTTTTGGTCCGCTACCTGTTTAGCCTGTTGGGTCGTATTGACTGTCTTATGTCGCCGTCAGCCTGCTCATTTAATAGACTGAGTTTTGTTGTCCAAACCAGTCGTTCTCAACCAGGGATACTTAACTCTTTAAAAGTAACATCACCCGTGGGGTGTCGGATTGAATGTTTTATTCTCTTTTGCCCTGTCTCAAGTGGCGTGAGTTCTGTCCGTAATAGCGTGTCTGAGCACAGTGGAGTTAAGAGACTAGTAGCCCACCCATGTACAACCTTCGCCTTTGTGCCTTGCAACGTTCCCCCTGACCTCCACAGCCAAATGCCCCCCTGCTCTCTCTCTCTCTCCACCCCCCCAAGGAGGTCCCGAACCACGGGTTCCGACCGGGCATGAAGCTGGAGGCCGTGGACCTGATGGAGCCCCGCCTGGTGTGTGTCGCCACGGTGACGCGGATCGTGCACAGACTGCTGCGCATCCACTTCGACGGCTGGGAGGACGAGTACGACCAGTGGGTGGACTGTGAGTCGCCCGACCTCTACCCCGTGGGCTGGTGCCAGCTGACCGGCTACCAGCTACAGCCCCCGGCTGTGCTGAGTAAGTCCTTGTGCCCCTCCCCAACCCCAGGGGAGGGGGCGTGCTACCCCAGGGGAGGGGGCGTGCTACCCCAGGGGAGGGGGCGTGTTACCCCAGGGGAGGGGGCGTGTTACCCCAGAGGAGGGGGCGTATTGGTAACAGCAATTCAACATGGGGGGAAAGCGCCTCACTGTGTTATTTTACCCCACTCCATGTTTTACCCCACTCCATGGACTGTATGACACAACATCAAACACAACATCAACAGTAAGATGGATGCCAGCTGAATTAGTAGCATTCCCAGAATATGATGGAAATCCCAGAATGAGGGTTAATGATGGCTACAAAATGTGGTTAGCTGCTCCTTTAACTTTAGATTTAAGTGGAACAGTCCATCTCAAATGTACTTTAAATCTGCCATTAAACAAATGCAAAACAAGGCCTTCGTGCCTGAATTAATAAATGGGTTTGTATGTATCTTCTCCCCCCAGCCTCTAGAGAGCTCCCTTCCAGTGTGACAAAGCAGAAGAAGAAATCCCAGCAGTACAAAGGCCAAAAGAAAAGTAGGTCATCCGTCCTCTCATTCTGCCCCCTCCCCCCCGGCATCCTCCCTCCCTCCTCTCCCTGCACCTCCTTCTCTCGCACACCCTTCCTCGGACCCCTCCCCCACGCCCTCTTTTCAGCTATTTAAGGGCAAAGCTGCCCTTGCTTCGGCTCTACACGGTTATCCCCTTGCAGGTCTCTGTACGCACCAAAACCCAGTATTAGATCCGATTTGGACCCCCCCCCCTACAACGAATGTATCCGTGACCAGTGGGAAACCGTTTCGGTAGAAGAACTGAGGCCAATGAAACAACCTCACTGACCGTAATGGCCGACATTAGCCCAAGCCTTTCCCAAGTAACTCAGATTTCTCTGGACCTGAATGTTGTAATTCCCCCTCATTAACAGTGTTACTGATTAATTAACGCCAATGCGGAAAACACACGCACAAGCTTCTGCTTGGAGCGGCCACGTCGGAGCGGGATTTGACCCGTGTCTTGTGCTTTTAGAGAGGAAAATCCCGATTGGCAAGAGGTCAGGGAGTCTGTCGGTGGGGGCGTTGGGCGGAGTGCCCCAGAGAAACCTGTCCGGCGACGAGAACATGACCCCCCCGGACTACACCCGTCCTCCCACGCCAGCGCCTGCCTCGGCCCCCACCAAGCCCTCCACAGGCCAGGAGCACGGTCCCAGTGGAAAGCCCGGTAACCCAAACCCCCCTGCCCAGTTGAAAGTCCACTTAGAGCGGCCTGGGTCAAGCCTATATGTAGCGGCGGTGTGGCCCTCTACTCTCACAGATTGGTGGCTGTCCTGAGCCTCAGGTACCCAGGAACCCTGTTTGGGTGAACGTATCAGGTACCCATCATAGGCAGGACTTGAGAAAGATCACAAGATTTACACCAACTTTAGGAGTAGACGGCTGATCAAACCGTGGGCCCTCGTGAGTTGACGTGTGTTATGGTCACCCCTCTGCCATTGAGAACGGGTGGAAAGTGGGACAGGACGGTCTGCTCGGGTTGCAGTCTAGCGACTCCTTGTGTTCAGGTCGGGTGCCTGCAGGTTCCGGCGTGGAGGTCCAGTTGGGGAAGGAGTTAGCTCAGCATGTGTGGGCATTAGTGGTCCATTTCTATCGGGCTGAGCTGGTTCAGGGCTTTTACTGAGGAAAAGAAGAGGCTGTTTTGACTGCCCGGGCATTTCACTCTCCTCCCAGTCAGATGCCATGACAGGTGCTGGAACCTCTGTTAGTCAAAGGATTGTCAAATGCGCAAAATACCAGTGTTGTTCTGAGCAGTGAAATTATTAATGACGGGTGGAAGTAATATATTTATTGGCACAAAATCTCAAATAGGAAATCACAAAATTTGAAAAGGAGAAAAACTGGTGTAGCTTTATTATTGCTTTGAAAACTAGATTGGTTGAATAATGCCAAGACCAAAATCTCTGTTGATTATTTACATTGTATATGGGTTGAAATCAGCTTAATTGGTAAATTACTTCTAAGAAACAAAAACCGGAAGTATTTCTAATTTCTTTGGGACCCTGGACCTTCTGTCGTACCTCTGCTGACCGGGGAAAAATGTAAAACAATAAATTAACATTTAGAACAAAGCAGCCTACTGTAATATACCCTGAAATGTATAAATCATTTCTATTTCCTTTCCCTGTTTCATTTACCGTCTCCCCAACTCCCCTACTCTACCACTTTCCCAGGAGTGACTCCACTGCAGCTGAAAGAGGAGGTTCCTGAGGCGGAGGACTTCACCTTCCCACCGGGCACAGCCTCCGTCCTGGAGACAAACGGTGTCGGCGACAGCCGCTACATCAAGCAGGAGCCCTGACGCTCCAGAGGGCACCGCTGCACCCACCCACCCACCGACAGAGGGCCAGCCCGGGGGGGAAGATGGATACGGTCCTCAGAACCAGAGACTGGGCCCTGGGTGGTACGTCCACAACATGAACATGGATGGTTACGGGTGGGCTTTGCGCTGTGCCCTTATAGCGACTCAGGACCGAGACGCTGGAGTGTCTGGTCCAAACAGACCAAGCCAACCCGGGTTAGAAGCGGAAGGATGGGGACCAGGTGCGTGAATGACAACAACAACAACAACAGTTTTTTTTTGTACTTAAATAACAAACAAGTTTTTGTATTTTTTTTTTAATTTTTTTTCACATCCGAGATCTTTTTGTGCATCTCTGATATCAATAATCATTTTGAGGGAGGGTTAAGTCTTGTGACTGAACTATGTGATGTTTGTAAGTAAAAACATTTGTTTCAGAAATAGAAGAAAAAAACCCACAGGGTGTTGTGCACATATAATGAAGGTTTTCAACGGACTAAACCTGGCTGGTGTAAAACAGTCAGTCTGTCAGTACAACGTCAGATTCATACCAGCACCACACGTAAAACTTTCAGTCACCTTTCACAACCTCTTGATTTCATGTTCCTTTTCTGTTGGCCAAACATGGCAGACAGTCAACATCGGGACGGTATTTACGTTTTCAAATCTCCATGTAAACTTTCACCTCACTATGAAGCTAAGGCCGTAAAGTACGTCGTAAAGGTTGTGGCCAGTTCTAAAAAAATATACGATATGAAAAACAGGTTATCCACTTTTGTGGAAATATTCAGTTCTATCACATTCTGTTACGAAAGTATATGCAAACCTTGACTCGTACGTCAGATAATCGAGATCTATGGGAAATGTTCAATAGCTTATAAGTAGCATTGTTTCTACGTGCAAATGTGTCATATTTCAGAGCAGAACTTAATATGAATAGGGGCGGTATTCAACTGAGCCAATTGCAATAGCTGTGCTGTTCGTTGTCATTGTCAGCACTGCACAACCAACCGCAACATCAGATCTGATGTCAATATCATGTCACTGCCTTTTTAAAACAAACAGAAGATTCCAAAATCCTACGTTCTCACTACCTCTTTTAAACCGCACGTTAATGTGGTTGTCATGACTGTTCCCAGCAGTGTGTGCATGTTTGCCATTTTCTAGTATTTGATTAGTAGGCCTGGATTATATTGTCAAACTCACTGAACTCTTAATAACACATTTTATTCCAAGGCCATTACAGGCTGTCCCTGCATTGGGAGATGAATGTCAGGATACTGGTTCATGAAAACCTATATATATAGATACATATACAGACAGATTGCATTAAACGTGTCACAGTATATAACAACATATCAATTTAACATAGAGGTTTTATTGTTTTATAATGCCAAAAGAGATTTCAAGGGGGATAATGCTCCATAGTGATCAATAGTAGTACTTATAACTACCTACACCAACCCATCTACACCAACCCATCTACACCAACCCATCTACACCAACCTAGCCAACCCATCTACACCAACCCATCTGAACCAACCTAACCAACCCATTTACACCAACCCATCTAAATCAGTCACACTAACCCATCTAAACCAACTCATCTACACCAACCCATCTAACTCATCTAAACCATATATACATATATGAATCTAATGGGCACTTTTATCTTCAAATCAGCAAACCGAGAGACTAGGTTTGAAGAAAAAAAAAAAAAAAAAGATTTAAAGAAATGAACTAAACGAATATACATGGTAATCTAGTCAGGAGTCCAAGTAATATGTTACATTTATGTTAACTAATTGTTATCACCACGATGATAATTCCATTCAGTTAATGGTTGACCTGGATTTTTGCCTGTTACCTCCAGCTCAGCTCTGACTTCGATGAGGTACAGGCTGCACACATGGACACATGGTCTCACTTTACATACCGTTAACAGTTAACTCTCAGGAACTTATAGCGTATTGTATTACAGGCCTCTTCGTTGTTATGGTTACTGAAACCGCGTCGTCATTGGCCGTGGGCATGAAGATGTGCTTCAGAGATTAATGTGGTCACCAGTATTAACAGAACGTGTCCAAGGTCCGCCTTGAAGTCTGTCTGTCACACGGCACGCAATCTCACTACTATGAAGACACATCTGATTGTAATACATTGTATCTTTAAGAAGTGGATCTGTCCTCTACTCTGTCTGTAGAGAGGTTCCTTAGCTGTACGATAACGTGATACGTGTTTGGTGGAATGTTTGCTTTGTCGTTGGCCTTAACTATGTCACTCTTGAGTCGTATGTTTCAGTGTCTCGTCCTTTGAGTAGCAGTCGATGTAGTATTTGCAGTACCAATGAAAATGTATGTTTTAGTTGCCTAGGTGACCACAGCAACGCCTGAAAGCTCCTACGGTCACATCCGAGTCTCGGCACAGCCTTGTCCACACTTTACATTTCACTCAAAATGTCATGGTCATGAACAAGGTTTTTCCATGCGTTCCCAAGAAAGGACAAATTAAAATGAAACAACTGCGGCTTTTACAGTGACGTTGCTAAAACAACTTAAAGTCCTAAAGGAAACCCACCATGGATACCAACTAAAGTTGCTCAGAAAGAACAAGCCCACCCACACCAACTGAGGGAGAAGACGCAAAGTCAGGCCGAATA
The DNA here is from genome assembly GCA_016801125.1 of Novumbra hubbsi. Classification (NCBI taxonomy): domain Eukaryota; kingdom Metazoa; phylum Chordata; class Actinopteri; order Esociformes; family Umbridae; genus Novumbra; species Novumbra hubbsi. Next base: position 16,375 of record JACXGK010000144.1, on the reverse strand, counting down.
ATCCAGCACAGACGACGGTTTTAGACTCTTAGGACAAGCAAGGGAATGACTCGCTCTGTCTGCTCCCTAGTGGAGCCCCAGCTAGCAGCCAAGGGGGGAGACAACCCCATCAAACCAATAGACACCAATCACTGCTCTGCCTCAAGCCAACTCCTCTCAAACCAACCAATCTCAAATTGGAGATCCTCCATAGGGAAAGGATAGAGGAAACATTTGACGTTGTCTGTGTGGGCCACAGAGATGGAAAGAGGTGTGTAAATCGGTACTTTTTCCATGATGAAGTAGTCACGTTTCAGCATTATTTACGGGCTGGGCACTCCTGAAGCCCGGCTGGAGTTACATGGACATTTTAGTACTGAAGGTCAGTTACTCCCTGGTGTATTTTAACATGAACAACAGTATTGAGTCTTCTCAAGGGCCCCTACTGGATGCACTTCACTTTCCCCAAGGGTCCTAGTTCGGGTGTGCATTGGACATGATTTTGTTATTAGAATAGGATCCATCATTTAGATTGTTTTTTAACCTGAGCATTACAACATTGTGCACATAAAACCCTGTGTTGTGTGAGAAAAGAGCCAGCAATGGTAACCATGCAAAATTTAGCTACTGAACATTAAGCCATTATTTATCAACACAATGGTAACCATGACTTTCTTGGATGGAAAAGCCTAGAGAAGCCAGCTAGCCAAGATAGCTAGCAATATGCCTTTGGCTTATTTTCCTCTTTCCCCACCACCTGCAGATTCTACCACCACTTTAATGCTTTCATGTAGCTTTTTACAGCCAAATAGTGTTTGTCTGTTACATAATTCTGTAAATGTATTCCGTCTTCCTTTAAATTTGTGAACGGTCATGAACTTGCTAACAGCCAAGTGCCACCAGGATGGTCTGTCCCACAGTCCGTCTTCCATCTTCATGCTTGTGTTTCTAGTTCACAATAATACTGCAGTACAATGTCTGATCATATAACAGATACAAACATATATGTAGGAAGATTATTACAATGTTTTTTAGGAACAGAGAATATACAAATACCTGAATATAAAATAAATAACAGGAGAATAAAAAATTGGGATGTGCTTAGCCATGTAAGACTGTGCTGTGTACCAAGTTAATATGGCCTTTTGGCCACTAGCGGGCTTCAATCCTTCTCTATCCATGAGAGACCAAAACCCATAACGTTTTTTATGAGGAAATCACCAAATATCAACTAGGGCATGGTGAAGAGGCCCCTCCCTTTTATCACCCCCTGTGGGTTGAAGGGTTCAGAGAGAACATTATCCTGAGGCTCTTCTGGTATCCAACCACAACTGCACCGTAGACCGAATGGTGTGTGTATATACACCACATTGTGTTAATGGCATGACTGTTTTGAGGCAATAAACCTGTCTCTATCGTTCTTGTGACACACATTATAGACATAAGAATTCATGGTATTTTGACAGAAGGGGGAAATTAAATGAACCAAAGGATTCTTAAGGGGATGCAAACTTCTGCGATATTGGTTGATTTTAAATGCATTATTTCATCAAAATTATAATCAATATATAAGTGAGTGTGAGAGGTGAACCCCAAAACTGTACTTGTAGCGGTGTAAACATCATGTCCTGTTGTGCTTTTACGCTTAACTTGATCTTGATTTAGTAATAACCGCTGGTCTTCTTTATACATGAACACAGGTCCGTCGGTTTGTACACGTGTTGTTCTGTATGTAATACTCCATTGCTGTTTTGTCTTTGTATACTGGTGCTATATATATATATATATATATATTTGATAGTGATAAACCTTTTAAGAATGGAATGATTATTAAGAAAAACTGTGACCATGGTTGAGAAATGTGGTTCCCTTCACGAATTCTTGTATTTTGTATACAACTACAATGACACGTTTTTATTAAATTTAAATATTAAATTTTGCATGGCCCTTGTGTGAATAATGGGGTTTTATATGTTGTCAGTTTGTTTTAATTAGTCAGAGTATATTGTTTTGGTTCCTTGGTTGTCATGGTAAGTGTGCTGTGAACATGAAGTTTATTGAGCTATATCAGATATGTACAAAAAATGTATTTGTATTTAGATGTTTTCTTGATATTGAAAAATATGAATCTTTCAATTTTGCAGCATGTTTGTGAAAAAAGTATTCATTGTAAAATAAATTATTAACTTTACGTTTGTTCTTTTACCCTGAATAATTATACTGTTTTTGCAAACAAATGTTTGTCTATTTAGTAGCTACAACCTTAAATAGTATTTTAGTACACATGTTCTTTGGTCTCAAAAGCCTAGGACAATGTTTACTCAATACTTATTTTTAGGTTAATGCAAGAACAAATCCATTCAGCTTTAAAAGTGACACACTGGCAGAATTAGGGTTTTCTGTTTTGCCTAAAGGGCAACAGATTTATTTCCCCATATCAGCTCTGAATCAGTGGTGGGATTTCTCAACCAATGCCATAACCCAGGGGTACTCAACTTTTACCCTACGAGGTCCAGAGCCTGCTTGTTTTCTGTTCTACCTCATCATTAATCACACCCACCTGGTATCTGAGGTCTACAATTAGGGGGTTGCAAAGAAAAACTGGAGTGGAACTGGCTTGGTGGTACAGATTTGAACACCCCTTCCCTATGGGATCCAGAGCCTGCTGATATTGTTCTACCTCATTGTGCTACCTAGTGTCCAAGGTCTAAATAAGTTCCTGTTGAGAGGTTTGCAATAAAAGAAAATTTGAGCGGAACTGGCTTTGAGGTCAAGCGGGGGGTATGGGGGCCCTAGCCATTAGGACATAAGCTGGTCCCCATAACATGCAATCTTCCTTTGATATAGAGATCAGTGCACCGCAGAAGCCCGGCCGTATTGTTTCCCAACACTAGAACCACACGCCTAGTCACAGACAGGGCCGTCTCCCGCACGGACGCGTGCAGGATGTTAGAAATGCATACACTGACAATGTTTGCAAAAGTATCTAATGTGGCTTCAACAGTGTAAACTTTCCCTCCTGAATCTCACACACACACACAACTGCTTCAGAAGGCACTGCCCACTTTTGGATTTTTTTAATGTTAAGAGCTGAGTGTGTGACTCAAGTTGTCCCATAGCCAAACTGAAAAGGGTACAGCCTATTGTTGTCACCACGTATCATTCAGAACACCATTGTGGCATGAGGGGGAAATACACTCCCAAGAGCCACATGCCATCAGTGTGAGGACACTTGAAAGTTAAAGCGGGCATTGATTGGAAACAAATGGTGTAACAGGACTAACTCAAACATTCCTATAAGGGAAATGGAGACAGTCACCATCACAACAGTCACCACCCACAACATGCATAAAATCAATTTAAAAAGGTAGCGGTATAATTAATTCAGAATCAATATTTTGTTTAGTTTGTCCCAGCCAATTAGCACTTGCTTTTTGGCAAACACAGTCAGTCCAACTACCCCTTCTACAGTTGTAAAAAAGGAAAACCGAGGCACCACTTCTTGAGCCGTTTTATTGACAGGTGTTTATGTCACACATTGGTACGTGAACACGTTGCAGGTTAACATTCAGAATGAGTCTCGCAGGGTGTGGGAAGAATAAATGGGTATGTTCCAGTCCATTTCAACTACTCATACAGGTATGCCTGAAGGCAGCTCTTGTACTCAATGATTTCCTCAGGCTTGAACCACAGGGCAATCTCCTTGTTGGCGCTTTCAAGAGAGTCACTGCCGTGGATGAGGTTCCTGTAACAGTAGACAGTGGGTCGTGAGGCTACACAGTTCTACGTTCACGGCGTACGGTCAAAGCAAGGCACTGCGCGAATACTCGTCGGAAAAAACACTCGCCTGCCGAGGGTGATGCACAGGTCTCCACGGATGCTGCCGGGCTTGGAGTCGGCGGGGTTGGTCTCTCCCAGCATCAGTCTGCCGTTCTTCACGACATTCAGGCCTTCCCAGATCTGGAAGCAAGAGAGGATATTACCGGAGCACTTGGTGAAAGATGAACGCGACGCAGTCCCTCGACGACCTGATGTCGAGGTGTCGCGGGCCGCTTTCACCACAACGCATTTGTGGCGGGTCTGCATTTTGCAAGGGGAACGTAGGATCACGTTGGATTGGGAGGGATTGTTACCATGGCTACAACTGGTCCGGAGTGCATGAAGGAACAAAGGCCGGCGTAGAAGGGCAGGGCCTTCAGGTCAATGTAGTGCTGCTTGCAGAGGTCCTCAGATGCCTGCAGACACAAGAGCTCTGTTGAGTGACACAGCAATGCGTCAAAAAACACAATTCAGCAGGTGCCTTCCATTGAACCAGAAGGGCCACTGGACAGACTGAAGCACGACCCGGGCCAGTGAGTTATACGTACCACGACCATCTTCATGGCAGCCAGCCTGAAGCCCCTCTGCTCAAAGCGCTTGACGATTTCGCCCACAAGCCCCCTCTGGACGCCATCGGGCTTCACGGCAACGAAGGTTCGCTCGGTGTTGGACATAGTGCTGCAACAACACGTTGGCGATTGAATTAATCCGGACAGACGGGCCATCGGGTAAACGCACGCGCTGACAATGAAACAGCTCAACGTGGAGCATCAAAGGCAAAGCGCCGAATTAGCGGAAACATCAGCGCGGGACTTTCAGGAATGCTCAGCCTGTTGCCAGCTTCCACCATGTCAGCATCGTTGACAGTTTTAGACGGAGCAGCTGTACTCCGGAGAAAATGTGTCCTCTAGTCTAACCACCCTACAAGTGTCCGATGGAAAGTATTCACCCATGCCAGTGCCATGATATTGCAGCCTTCAGTGGGAAGCACTTGGACGTTGCCAACGCGCAACTCATTTCATACAAGGCACGAACTTTACTGGCATTTACTCTTATGCCAAGTAAACAGTCATTTACAGTTCGCTGTAACTTGATTCCGCAGCTAAATGCATTTAGTCCCGCTTGCCTCGTCCTACGCTGTTCACTGTACCAGTACTGTAGCAGCTGGCTACAGGACAACTGGCGGTTCAAACATTCCACAAAGGGCCTAGCGTCTCATGGTTTCAAGAGTCCATGACTATACAATGACCTTGTATCAAAGCACGACGGAGAGGCTGAAAACCGCTCACTCGGCCCATAGGGGGTTAATAAGTTGCATAAAGTTGCAAAAGTTGCAGTTAATCTGTTGCATGTTCACCGAGTTTAAAGATAATTTGTCAATTGTGAATACTTGGACAGTGTTAACTATCTAGTTGCCCACACCCAGACTGGACATGAATTCTACTGGAAATTAGCAAATCAGTTAAATTCAATGCATAATCTTAGCATGGGCTCTTTCAGTTGCTTAAATTGGCCATTTGTCGTGGCCTGTTTTTCGTGGCTAATCAATTTCAATAAATATTTTTTTAATTTATGTTAAATGTTTTTAATGGAATACACTGGTTGAACTCCGTTAAATGCACGCTTACTGCGTTGCATTCATTTAACCAACTAATTGTAAATACAATGCAATTCCATAAACACTTCAACCTGTGCGATGTGAATTAGCCAACTGTCTAGAAACGCGATTAACAACCTCATCGCAGAAGTGTATTACTGATTAAATAAACAACTATTAACTTCGTAATAAATACATGCAAATAACAGCAACATCGAATGTCAAATGAACGGGACTTCTTGCAGCACAATTAGAGCAGCGTACCTTGAGTTGATGAGACTGACAGAAGACCGAACGATCAGACCAGTGCGGCCGCAAGGTGGACGAGAGTTGCTTTATAAAGGCAGCCCAGTAAATGGGTGGGGCTTCGGCTGAGATGAAAAAATTGCCTTTCCAATCCTCCATGTTCTGGCCTTTCTGGCACCACACCAGTGACCGAATGGATGTGAGTGCAGATTTTACTGTAGTGTGAAGTTTGACATCGACGACAGGTTTGAGTATATGTGATATTAAAGTGCACAAAATGATAAGTGCAGATTACATCGGACTGCGTGATATCAGCAGAACGGGTTTTCAAATGAGTGGCATTGCCATTGTAGAGCCAGGCCCTGTGCACACCGTGACACCAGGTTCTGGAATATTGTAAATGTCTGGGAGGCAATGAATCTTTGAGACGTAAAAACGATGTCAAAAATAACAGGTTGAAATGACCCTAAAATATACCACCTTAAAATAATGTTTGGTTAAAATGTTAGTGCTCTTTTAAGCCGTCTTTTAATGTAGAATGTAACGGGTCACATGATGGGAGTTTAGTTAAGAGCATGATCAGGGAATGGTGGGTCAGAGAGCAATATGGATGCAGAGGAAAGACATAACGCCCCCCAAAATTTACATTTTGCACGTCGTCCAGGAGGCGCAAACGGTAATTATTTTATTTGGTTTATATTGTTGGTGTGCTTGAATGTACGATGTTGCATTGTTCCCGTAACTTAATTTGATTTCAGCACATTTCTATTGCGCTAACGTGTCTAGGCCTGTCTAGCAACAGACGCTAGTCTCAAATACATTCAAATGACTGAGAGACGTATAATCGATACCTTTTATATCCTTAATTTTCTTATGGTTTTCACGGTGCCTGTTGACAAGAAAGAACGAGAAAATAACAAAGGACATTATTAAATTGGACTGGTGTAGCTACAAATATATTGTGTATGCTTGTGTTGGCCTAAACAGATGTATATATTTATTTATGTGTGTATTTGCCAGATATCGTGTGTCTTGGTGAACCGTGGACGATTCGTTCATTGGTTGTCCCACAGTAAAAAGGGTGACGGAGAACCAATACAGCGCTCATTTTCCGTGTTCTGTTATTTAAAGCTGGGCAATACAGAAATCCACGCTCTTCTTTTTCCGTTTCTCACTTAAGATATTGTAAAACGACCACTTGGCAAGTTAGGCGGGGAAAGAGGAGGGTCTGACATACACAGGGTGCGTTCATTTGGTTTAAATCGAGTGCAGATGGAAAACGATATTGAACTGGTTAATTAATGTTAGGGCAATCGAGCCAGTTGAAAACATATTGATCCATCCGTTTGCGGCTAGACAAGCAAGCTAATTGCTTGGCTATAATAATGGGCTTGTAATCGTCCTTCCAGATAACATTACAGTCATCCCGAATAGCGCCTATTCACAATGCGTCCCAATTTAAGCACCCTGTGTAGTGGACTGCTTATGTCAACACTTGTTTTGAGTACAAGCCCAAGATTTACATTTACATTTTCCCCCACATCCTTTACTATGTATATTGAACAGTTTATCTAGGCCTGTAATCTCTCATTGCTGTCCTCAGGTGACGCCCTTAGACAAGGTTAGTAAGAGTGCCTTGCTACAGGGCTGCTGGTTTCTCACAACCCTTTGTTTCAACATCACCCGAGCTCTGTTGATGATTAGTTAGAAAGATACTGGGACTGTCAGAGGACATGGAAAACCACATCATCTGAAAAGGGTGTATAGGATTGGGTGGGACTGCCAGTGTAATTGTCTACTCCCACCGGGTGTCATCTGGAGGGATCAGCCAGCCATTATATTAAAATGTACTTTTTAATGGAGATGTCCTCAATGCCGCTGCCCAAGCTGGAGCAGACACCTTTATAGATAATCGCATTGAAACACCGTGAGAACTCTTTCCATCTCTATGGACTCTGGACAATTGATGGCATATTTAATTTTAGTGACGAGGAAGTTTCAAGGGGGGAAAACACTTGTAACTTGACCAGCTGATCCTTTCTGATGCCCCAATTAGTATTGTCAAACCAGGTTATAAGGATGGATGATATTGGAAGACCCACCTACTGTACAAATGTAAATGATGTCCTTGCCTGCATTATCTTATAAATAGCCAGTGTGTAGGTGCCCTGTAAGGGAAGTGTGTAGCTGCCCCGTAAGGGAAGCGTGTAGGTGCCCCGTAAGGGAAGCGTGTAGGTGCCCCGTAAGGGAAGCGTGTAGGTGCCCCGTAAGGGAAGCGTGTAGGTGCCCCGTAAGGGAAGCGTGTAGGTGCCCTGTAAGGGAAGTGTGTAGGTGCCCTGTAAGGGAAGTGTGTAGCTGCCCAACCTGCCTGAGATTCACAATAAAATCCCCTGTGCCGATTGCCCCCCCCCCCCTTCCCCAAACAAACCTAGCCAATACACCCACCCAATAGGATCCCTGGTCCACAACCACTCAAAGCTGTGCCCATAGCAATGCAGTTGCCATGCAAGCAAAGGTAGCTGCATCTGTGAAATCTCTAAGAGTATGTCAGACAGTCTAGCCATGAACTGAATGTGCACCTGGGTGATGCAACAAGCATCACTTGTTTAAAAAACAAGATCTACATTAGTTTGGCTGAACAAACTTACATTATAAGTCAGGGACACGTATGGAAGAAGAGAAATACATACAAATACCTTTTCAGGGTGCTTTCATACACGTACATGGTATGAAAAGAAACTTCTGAAACAGTGGAAAAGTATGGTGGCATTTCATTATTTGTTGTATCGTCTCTGTTAGCTGCATTTCTATTTGCACTGTAAGGGAAGGTTTGTCCAAAAGAATCAAGTGTTATTTTAGAACTACTGGCTGCAATGGACTTTTAAACTATCCACACTAATTCTAGTGTTCATGAATGTGGAAATGGACAGACCGGTGGTTATATAAATAGTTAGAAAATGTATATAAATGGACATGTTCATGAATGTGGAAATGGACAGATGGTTATATAAATAGTTACATAATTGATATATCCTAGCTACTTGGGGAAATAATGACTATCTGATTTAATTAAGGCATACAACCAAAAGCAACAGAACATCAGAAGCTGTGTAATTATTGGTGGCACATTTCATTCTTTATATATACTTTGACGATAAACATCTGATAACATTTTCCCAGTTCTTTCACACCAAACCAGCAAGCAAGCAAGCCTCAGAACCTAAATGTACTTGATTGCATAACTCCATTCAAATCATTGAAAATAGGCCACTTAAACTTTGGGAAATTGCCAATTAAATGTGGAAGGTTCAGTAAGAGCTCTAACAAGCCATGTGAAGAAGATAGATGAAAGCTCAAATAAGTATAGAACCAACATAAAAACGTAGCAAGTGTTAATTATATTTTAGCGCTGGTATGAGAACAGACACTTGATAGAAACAGGAGGAGACCACAGTGTTGTTTTGCTAGCCTTGACGAGCCCAGATATATTTCCTCTTGCTTTGCACAACAGCGAACCCCGGGGTTGAGATGTCCGCCAACAAAATACATCATTGGTCTCTTTAGTTTAAATCCCTTGAGCTGTTCATTATTTAAAGCCAAATATCTTAAAGCTTGTGCTCAGCCCTTGACTTGGGATGCAATTAGTGCTGGAACTGACAAATCCCACATCAGGCTATGTTCATCTAAATGTATGTTCTAATGAGGCTTGTTCTATTAAGGTAGCCAATCCCAGATCTCTTATGCCTGAAAAAGGACCGGAACACTGTTTGCCTAAAATTATTTTGGTCCAGGCATGAGCAAGGCCTTGTAACCTGTACCCATCAGTGACTTATTCCTCCTTCACAATGGTTTAGACAGCTATTTTCTTAGCTCCATAAATGTGTTTCAATAATTAGTTCTTTAAAGGGTTTAATTTCCTTTAAATAGTATTAATTTTGTCAGATTTGTGATTCATTCATGAAACTCTTGAACTACTTTAAAAGCAATGTAAATGACAGACACCTATGTTGTTGTCATGGTTACCATAACTCTGTTGTGGTGTGCTCTCCAGGTCGGAGGAGGAAGTGGAGGACGAACCAAGATGACATCGCTTTGTCTCTGAGACTGGGGGTAGAGTGGGTAGGAACACACCGATCGCCTGAGGTCTGTATTCAGGGGTGTCGTAAGCGACGTCGTCATAACCTCCTTACCAGAGAAGATGCAATGAGATGAGGACTATTGCTCTGTCTGCAGACACCAGGCTGATCATGGCCATTGTGGAGGTCACTGTCAAACGGATCTACCGCAGACTGGCCAAGCTCATGCTTAACGGAGTTGCCATTTAGGGGCCTCCTTTAACTCGGAGCAGGCAGTTTGCTGAGCAAATCTTGCGAACATTAACTTCCACAATGAATGGCCACACCCTGGGACACATGGCTCTGACTCCTTCGCCCTTGAATATCTAAACTACCAGGCATAATCCAGGTACCAGAGCCCCAGCTGCTATATGGGGATTAAAGACCATGATGTTGTGGCCAGGGGCATGGTCCTGAAAGCTGCAAACAAACATAAGGAATCTATGTATGAGTTTGCCCTGGTGGGGGAATCCACCACCTGTCAGGTCAGCAGTGGAACATCAAATTATTCAAGTCTGTCACACTCAACTTCGACTTCGGACACTTAGTGTCCGGTCGGCAGTGGCTGTCGGAACAATCCTGCAGATGGCTAAGACGGAGCTAGACAGGCACTCGGATGAGTCCTTCGATCCAAGCCAGGCAGCCAAAAGAATTGTGACTCAGATCATACAAGATGTGGCTTTGTCCATAGGCGTACTGTCGGCACATGTCACCCCAAGGAACATTGCCATCGAACGAAGCAATTGAGGACCACGGAACTGCAGGAAGCAGGTCAAACAATGTACAGCAATACGGGGGAAAACGCTACAACGAACAAGACCACCAGGATCCCTGTGTCATCGATGTCACCGTCCAGGACCTGGCAGTGCCTACCGACAATGACCAAACGTTGGCCGTCGGCCAGGACTCGGTCAGACGCAGTACCAAGCGGATTCTCAGCAATGTTGTGAATGCAGCCCGTGTGGCCGTGTTATCTGTGGATGAGCAGCTGATCAATGAACGTCGCCCCTGAGATGTTGGACTCTATTCTGAACCAACTAGGAGATGATGAGTCTGATATTAACACAGAGGACCGTCTTCGTGAGCTGACGGGCAGTGAAACGTGCCAGGACGTCTCACCTGAAACCACTCTAGTCAGGATATGCTGACGGAGGATTTGACTCTGTGGATGGTAAATAGATATACATGTATAAATATATACGGCATATATAGCTTAATATTTACAAAGGATTCTGTCATGCAGGATTCACTCATTATTGACACCAGTCGTTTGATTGCAGTTGTTCATTGGATTTTTCTTTTTAGATCGCATTTTTATGGGAAAATATGTAGTTTTTATAAAAAAATGCACTAATATTTTATGTTGTTACTGTTAAATATATAGGACACAATTTTGATCCTTGGATTTGTTTTCCTCTTCTGCCTGCAGATACTGTGCCCAGGCCAGAGAGACTACCTTGCAATGCCCAGGTACCCAGGGGTCAAGCACCAGTCATGGCTCCAGTGTCCTTAGCAGAGAGCTGTCTGGGACTCCGTGCCAACCGCCCTGACTCCACGTTGCCCTCCAGGTGCAGTTTGACCGGTATTGCCAACGTTGAGACCTGCCACGTCTCCGCTTTCAGTGGGAGGAAGAAGAGCCAAGGCGGGAGTTTTGGCTGCTGCCCGAGATTTCAAACGGTCTGGACCATGTTTGGGTTTTTTCCCCTTCGTTACGGCTAAAATAGAACCCCGGGCAGATGGGGTCAGAGATATTGTAGGGTATCTAATACGTGGATGCATTTACCCTGCGACAGGTGCTCAAGCATCGGGGGGGGAACCAGAGATCGTCCCCGCTCTAAGGGAGCTGCCTCCACAGCATTTTGGCACATCTCGAGTTGCGCTGGGTAAGCAACACGCGGTAATGATGATGATGGTGGTGTGATGTGTTGCCTAGACGTGGTCAGAGTGAAGGCGGCCTTCCTGAGTTGAATGAAGGGGGTTAACCGCTCTCCGGGCTTGGCCTTGACATTCCTCCTAACGTCCAGCCCAGCCCCCCGCTGCTCTGACACGGGGCCCCCCTCGTCCAGGCTCCGACCGCAGGGCCGACGTCCTCTCTAATCCGCTTGAGAACCTCGCGATTCGTACGCGCCTTCACATTCCCACAGAAGACACGCCTCGATTCTGATCCTAAAAGGTTCCGCCGACAGATCATGGCCACGCCTTCCCATTCATTCCCAGCCCTGAGCAATTGGCCCCTGTTGGCAAGGGCATTCCGGGACATCTGCAGAGCCATATCAAAACCGTTCCAGGGCCGAGCTTTTAGCAAGTGTTGGCAAAAGTGTTGGCCATCTGCATCTCTCATATAGCCTATTCTATATTCCCTAACATCCGCAAACACTTGCTGAAGCTACATTTGCATGGTAAATATTTCATTGGCTTTATTATTTATTATTATGTTGGTAATGGAATGGAAAATGTATATAATAAATATGGTTATAACAAAGACCAGCTTTGTTTGTAATGACTTTGGAGAATTTCTTTTTCAATAATTTCTCTGAGGGAAGGTGAATGTTTGTTCGCTCCTCATACCGTATGGAACTATTCAGGGAGCTTGCCACGGTCAAGGGCTAGCTAATGTCATACTGCTGATTATAATCCTTGGAAGGAAGATGTTTACATTAATACAGGCCAGTGTTTTCCAAACTATGGGATCGATCCCTTGTGTGTTTGCCTGAAAATAATGTCATGAAAGAAACTAAAAAAATAACATTAGCTGCAGTCCTGCCTTAAATTATAGTTTCTGTTTTCTTACTATAAATATTACACTTTTTTAACAGTTGAGGCAAAAAGATTTCATAATGCTGTTACTGAGGCGATGCACAGGGAAAAGTGTGTTGTGTTCTTCAGAACCCCTTTGAGCTGTGGGCCGGGCAGTAACTCAAGGGGAGATTGTTGGACTCAAATGATCATGCCTGATCTACTGGGATCTACATATTTAAATTTGTTCCAAAATCAGTGTTATACAACTTGATGGACTTTCACAGATGCAATTGAGGAAAACAAACTTCGTACAATGGTGGGTTTAAACTCGTCCTAGCTCAGGAGTTCCATAAAGATTTTGGGCCTGTGGCACTATAGCCCCAAAATGTTTATGGAACTCCTGAGCTAGGACGAGTTTAAAATTGATAAGAGGCAGGATCTCCGGAAGGGCTTGAAACTGAGAGGTATCTATTAGTAGGATGTCATGGTGAGCTAGAAACTGGGCCATTGAAAATTGCTATTTATAGCATTGACTGTAAGTCATGTATTTGATGAAACTCCCTAAAGTTCCTTTCACACATTTGATGGTTTGGTTTACGGTCATCCAGGGAAAGTTTTAATATCAATTACATAATCTCAGCATTTTCCTAAATGGAGGGGGACCAGAGCAATGTATCATATGATGTTGCAGCATTCATAATTCAATAATATAGTGTATTTTTGCTTTTTTTATATCAGTCTTGCCTCTAAACTGTCATGTCATTGATTTCATACTCTTAACAAGTACACAATGAATAACGATTGGTCATTTTAGAACGTAAAACAGTCAGCAATCATCAATGGCCACAAAAGCACAAAAATAATGCATTTGAACATACTGTTACATTCTCTTGCACTAGAGGGCGGCAGTGTCTAGGTCATACCATGCCATAGTTTCGAAAGCTAAGGAATTGATTCCGAGTTCATGGGCCATCCAAACGGAAGCACATGATAGAGAATTTTGCACGAAGCATGCGCCTTACTGCTAACCGATAAAACATCTGCGAGGTTAGAGCGTCTCCTGTCCAATGAGTAGTGTCTCTATTCACATACATTCAAACTTTGTACAGTTCGACAGACGCACCTTCACTTTGCTCCCGAAATTGCTCGGCGTCGCAACCACCTCACGTGGGAAATTGTCGTTACATGAGGCCGTGTTGTTGTTGAACACGAATACATTTAGGATATCTGTTAGTGTTTCGAATCGTTGTAAATGCTAGCTGTACGCTAACAACATTATACCAGGTTTCGTATGTACAGGTTGGATTTTGAACATGGACAAAGTCGGCTCTAAACGGGGGAGAGTGGCGATGAAAAGAGTCTCTCAATCCAATCTCGACTACGAGAATGAAGTGTTAGAAAGACAAAAAAATACCCAGGAAGTTACAGTTTTGGGCGAGGAAGATGCATCTGTAAAACTGCTTGAAGAGCTAGTGTTTGGTGCTGAAGATGATCTTGTGGAAAGGCTCGTGCAGGTAATCAGTCATTCTTCATTTATCAGATTCAAAAAAGTTAATAAAATGCCTGCGTTCTTTTAAAGGTTTTGTCCATGGATTAACTAGCTGCATTGTTGCCACACCGTCAGCGTGGCGTGCTCTATGTTAAACAAACAAAGCGTTACATTTTCATCTTATATCAACTCATTTTTCAACAGGACAGAGATGGTAAGGGTGCCACACTTCTGGACGACGACGACTCCAGCGAATCAGATGTGGAGAATGAAGCGCGGCTGCAGGTTCGGCCAACCAAAAGGGCAGTCTGGGAGGATGATGATGACGACCTCGAAGAAGAGTTAGTACCTGGGACAGCTAGGGCTTCCCGTTGCGTGTTTTAAGCATTGGTGGCGGGTCTCTAACGTAATGTAACTACATCAAATAGGCCCCTTCGTTAGGTCCACACGTCTAGTATCATTTGGGACAGCCCCCTTTGTGGCATTAATTCTACATGGTGTTGGAAACACTTCACAGGAATGTTGGCCCATGCTGACACAAAAGCATGGACTGAAAAGTGATACATTCGTGCTGTGAATTGCCCAACCCATCTCTTTTCAATTATTCTTGTTTGGGTGGATGTGGGGTTGTGGTGGCTAACCGGGTGTTTTCAACCCAGGCAATATTTTTCTGTAAGTGAATGGTGTATAGTCACTGGATCACAGCTGATAGGACTGGGGTTGTGATTGATTGTCTTCTGCAAAAAGCCAAATCGTGATGAGGACGGATGAGTTGTGCCTTTTGCACGTTTGTGTTTTGCCTGTCAGCTAGAACAATTCTTGCCATTTTCCATTAACCTCATTCCTTTACCAGCTGTTTTGACCGGTCTCACCATTTTTGCCACATCCTGGACACACTGTGAAACATTCCATGGGATGGGGAGCAGCTTGTTTTGAGAGCGTGGCATAAACCATGGCCATGCCGTGCTTAAAGTAGGTCACTTGTTTTGCTGTAAAGCCAAACGGAGACAGAATTCCTCAGCTCCTGACACGTCTTATAGAAATCCAACCCCCGTTCTGCTTTACTTGAACCAGCCAAAGCTCTGCTCTGATGGTGAATCGCAATGGTGGATTTAGCTTTACCTTGAAGATAGGACCGTAGAATCTCTTCCTACTTTCAGAAAACTTGGTGAAACAGGCTTGCAGTTTTATCTTAAAATGCTAGAAGTGCCTGCTTAATGTGAAAAATATACATTTGAATCGAACATGGCCAGATATCAGGAATTGATGAACCCCTTATTTGTCTTGGATGTTGCATTAATACAGTAAAGACAGTAGCATGTACATTGTAGTATGTATGCACCTAATTACAATCCAAACAGAACAACAATGTGTTATGGAGTGACACTACATACAACATTCAGTCAGCGGCGAGTGCAGAAAGTTAAATGTTCAGAGGTACTTTAAGCAGTGGCGGTTCTAAACCACTTCAACAGGGGGGGCCAAGCTGGTTGTACTGATATTGGGGCCTGTTACAGTAAACATTATTATGTAATAGTTATTTACAGAGTCCACATTTAGTGGGGTCACAAGGGGTCCAAGCTTGTTGTCACAGGGCACTGCCCCCCCACCCCCGAGTTCAAGGAGAACACATTTCATTAATCTCTCTGATTTCCCCTCCTGCTCGCAAGGGTGGACATGACACAGCGGTTTCGCAGAGACCTGACCAAGAGTGACGCGGAGGCCAAGATGTCCAAACAGAAATTGCAGCAGAGGATGAAAGAACAGTACGTGGGGGTCCCCAACACAGTTGTGCAGTAAACACGCCTTGGATGTGGCAGTTTTAAACTAACCACTTACAATTTACGTCTGAAAGGTTCCAGAAAGCAATGGGTGGAACGCCGGCCTGGGCTGAGAAAAAAGCAAAACCAAAGAAGAAGAAAGGTGACAAACTTGTGGTGTATATTTTTATGATCCGTGTAAATGTAACGAGGGATGAACTCCGCAGATGTCTGCTGTATTGTGTTGAGATATTCAACTTCTGTGTCTTCACAATAAACAAATACGAAAGAAGACCGTGATGATGAGGATGAGGATGACGGAGATGACCTGATGACAAAGACGGGCAACTTTGTGGGCTCATCCGACAGTCTTCCCAAAGGAATCATCCGTGTGAGTGCTGATCTCCCATCATTGACCACTTCTGCAGGCCAAAAGATTTCACTCAAAGCCACAACTGGACCTTGAAACTCTGAATTGTTCGTCCAAATTGATTTGCGGACAGGAAAAGGGCAGTTATTACCCGGGCCGTAGTTTGCCCACGCTTGGGTTATGGTGAAGTACACCTGTCTCTCCACAAGTGTGGACTCTGACTAGAAGTATCTAGAGTGGGGGGGGGGGGGGGGGGGGGGG
>JACXGK010000143.1:55330-151633 GCA_016801125.1 Novumbra hubbsi | reverse complement strand
ACCTCAAACAGTCACACTCCAAACTCCACTATGGCCAAGACCAAAGAGCTGTCAAAGGACACCAGAAACTAAATTGTAGACCTGCACCAGGCTGGGAAGACTGAATCTGCAATAGGTAAGCAGCTTGGTGTGAAGAAATCAACTGTGGGAGCAATTATTAGGAAATGGAAGACATACAAGACCACTGATAATCTCCCTCGATCTGGGGCTCCACGCAAGATCTCATCCCGTGGGGTCAAAATTATCACAAGAATGATGAGCAAAAATCCCAGGACCACGCGGTGGGACCTAGTGAATGACCTGCAGAGAGCTGGGACCAAAGTAACAAAGCCAACCATCAGTAAAACACTACGCCGCCAGCGACTCAAATCCTGCAGTGCCAGACGTGTCCCCCTGCTGAAGCCAGTACATGTCCAGGCCCGTCTAAAGTTCGCTAGAGAGCATTTGGATGATCCAGAAGAAGACTGGGATAATGTCATATGGTCAGATGAAAGCAAAATTGAACTTTTTGGTAAAAACTCAACTCGTCGTGTTTGGAGAACAAAGAATGCTGAGTTGCATCCAAAGAACACCATGCCTACTTTGAAGCATGGGGGTGGAAACATCATGCTTTGGGGCTGTTTTTCTGCAAAGGGACCAGGACGATTGATCCGTGTAAAGGACCGAATGAATGGGTCCATGTATCGTGAGATTTTGAGTGAAAACCTCCTTCCGTCAGCTAGGGCATTGAAGATGAAACGTGGCTGGGTATTTCAGCATGACAATGATCCAAAACACCCCGCCCGGGCAACGAAGGAGTGGCTTTTTAAGAAGCATTTCAGGGTCCTGGAGTGGCCTAGCCACTCTTTAGATCTCAACCCCATAGAAAATCTTTGCAGAAAGTTGAAAGTCTGTGTTGCCCAGCAACAGCCCCAAAACATCACTGCTCTAGAGGAGATCTGCATGGAGGAATGGGCCAAAATACCAGCAACAATGTGTGACAACCTTGTGAAGACTTACAGAAAACGTTTGACCTATGTCAATGCCAACAAAAGGTATACAACAAAGTATTGAGATAAACTTTTGTTATTGACCAAATACTTATTTTCCACCATAATTTGCAATTAAATTCATTAAAAATCCTACAATGTGATTTTCTGGATTTTTTTATTCTAATAATGTCTGTCATAGTTGAAGTGTAAATGTAATGAAAATTACAAGCCTCTCTCATCTTTTGTAGTGGGAGAACTTGCACAATTGGTGGCTGACTAAATACTTTTTTGCCCCACTGTATTTCCCATTGTTTATTTTGTTTAATAGAAACCTAGTGATATTGTTTTGTTTTGGTCAATGGCCTCTTTTAAGATGGTTTTAAGATGGTTCAAATGGTCTTTTCCACCTTCAAACACAATAGGGATAAGCCAATGTAGTATAACATAGTTAACAAGCAACAAAATGTAAATTATGTAAATCCCTACTAAGCTGTAGACATCCTAGAGATAATGGTCAGGCTCAAGCAAATAATTCCTCTGTTACAACCACTGAACAAACAGTCCAACAATCATCCTTGAATGTGAATTAACAGAAATCATTAAATATATGTTCGTCTCAATAAGACAATTACAGACATTACGTAAACTTTGTTTTACAGATTCTTTCTGTCTCTGCCATGTCTCTCCAAGTGCAAATTCTCCTTTAAATGTTTGTAGTTGTAAAACATTTTAAGATGCTTTCCAGGATTTTCTGGTGGTATAAGTGCTACAAATTGGGCTGCCAAAAATGTAACATACATCTCATGTCATTAAAAACACTTTTGAATGTTCATGACTAACAGAGACATGGTGTTGATTCCAAAAATAGATTATGTACATATAAACAACATATTACCCACCCGTACAAAACAAGAGGCAAAAAGAAAGTTGTTTATTATTTGCAAAAATCCCAGACTGTGTATTTAATGTTTCTGCCCAAAGTGCTGTAAGCAATCAGAGACCCTGTGAATGAGCAAAATGAATATAGGCCCATCCATGCCAGATATAACATCCATCAGAAAATGTGAAAGGCACTCAGCTATGCATCGGGAAAAAATAAGAAGATATACTTATAATAATACAGTGATTTAAATTGTAAATTAAACAGTATAATTATATAATTAACATTTAAATTAGTAAATAATAATTTCTTCATATAAACATAATTAAACATGTTTTAAAATTATAATACAATTATTATATAATCAATAAAATTATAATGTACATACTTTTTCCATTATTTATATGCAAATACTTACAAACAAATGACGTAAATGATCTTAGTACAGTACATAGATCAAAACAATATATCAAGGTGAGGGAAAATGAACGCATTTGGTGAACGTCTCTTTAAAGTTCACTGTAGTTCAGTGTTTATGGCACCTTTACCGTGGGCTGATTAAGTGTGCCATAATTTAATTACCATCAAATTTTTTTATATTGAAGAAGTCCAGCAAGCATGCAATTAACAACCTAATTTAAACCTAACAATGTTGTTCTGGAACCTTACATTTTTATGTGAACAACACGTCAACTGTGAAACACTTGATTGGGAATTATGTAAATAAAGACATAATCTCCTGATTATGACGTAAAGCAGAGCACTTGGTTACATTTCAGTAAACATCCATGTCTGGGCTGAGAGGGTCTTTACAAAGAGGAAGGGGGAAAGAACTCCCTCGCACTATCAATAGTGGCTTGTATTATTTATGAATTTATTACATCATATTATATCTTGTGAGAAAATAGTAAACATCAAAGGAGCAGCTACACAAAGTCACCCTACTCCCCAGACAAAGTGCAGCAGTTAAAGGGTTAGACATATGACAGAGTTAACTAGAACTAAGCCCAGTCATTGGGAGTGTGTTCTTCCAACCTCAGTTTTTCATGAAAGAAAAACTAATTCAATAAACAACACTGGGCAAATATTTATTTAATTTTTTGCATGCAGAGTGGGAAATGTTTTCTTTAAATTACATCAGTTGTATATTTTGTGTTTGTGATATGTAAATGTGTTTGCCCTGAAACACACTAGTTAGTGCCTTGCCGAAATGCCCCCCCCCCCCTCATGCTCAGAAAACATTTTCAAACCATTCACTAACGCAATTTAAAATCCTAATTATTGCTTACAATCCCTTTATCTTAAATTTTTTCTGCATTTTAGGACCTCAATATTTCCCCACATCCCAATTGATACCATAAATAATAAAGTGGAGTGTTTCCAATGTTATTTATTCATTTTTGCAGGGGTAATATGATCTATTTGCATTATTCTAAAGCCAAGATGGTACTGTGAACTAAAAAAAGATAATCTAGAAGAAAGTCTTAAACCAAATGTACCATCTTCAGACTTACATGAGAGTGCTTTCATGTCATGCCACATATCAAATTCCTGGGTTAAGCATGAGCTTCAGATGATGACTTGGGGAGTGCTGACAATCCCCTGGAATGTGTTAAATGTTTTTTATTATCTGGCAGTCAAGAGGTTAGAGAATAATGAAAGAGAAATGTGATTCAGCACAAGCCAAATTAATGCCAAAGAAATGTTCCAAATCAGTAACAATTTGTACTGGTAACATCTGATGGTGGTTGGAAAAAGAACATCTAATCTTGCAGTAATCCAGAGAGAGACAGTTGATTTATCATTGGCAACTCATCGACCTGATGGTAGTGGAATACCAGAAGGAACCAGAGTATGTGACACTCCCTCGCCCCTGCATATACAGAGAAGCTGAGAAGGACACAACCTGTTTCATTTAAATAACATACATATATATATATATTATGTAAACACATTTTCTGTAAACCTTTGCAATGGGATTTTATCACAATACAAATGCTCTGGGATAATGAGCACACCGTGCCTTGCTCTCTAAACTATGATGTATTGCTTTGAGGAACAGGGCTAGTTAGGTGGCCAGCTTGCTTGTTTAGTTTGCAATCTCTATCTTCCAAGGTACCGTCCAAAATTCTTCCAAGGTACCTCGGAAAGTGACGACCCACAAGTTAGTCCTGTATATCTAAATAAAATGAGTCTAGTGTAAATAGGTCCAAAGACGTCTTATTAATGACATGACAGCATCACCAGGATGAATTCAGAGGTGTACAAAAACATTGTCCCTGCTTAGATACAGCCCAATGCCTCTAAACTAATTGGACAGCATTTTATCATACAGCAGGACAATGTCCTTAAACACACTGCCATAGCTACCAAAACATTTTTAAGGATGAAAGAGAGGAACGCTTTTAACTAGCCATGTCAATTACCCGATCTGGATCCAATGGAGCATACTTTTCACATGTGGAAAGCTGAAGGCAAAAAGGACTTGAAACAAACAGTACAGTAGCTAAAGATGACTTCAGTACAAGCCGGGCACAGCAAAAAAGCTTCCCAGCGGCAGTTCGTGTCCATGGTTCACAAACCTCGGCCAAACATAGCAAATGATATGCAAGCCAACACTAACCATGACAACTGTATTGATCAAAATGTGAAACGGGGCATTTGTAAGACGTTTAATGTTGTACTAGCATGAATTACCAGAAAACATTTACGGGATTTTCTAAATGTTTTAAATATGTTTGTTTTTGGAAAAAAGTGCCTGTGATATCTCCTCATTTCTAGTCAGTCTGTCTAGCAGTTTGCATTTACTTCTGGTTTCCTCATATTGACTTTAGATAATCACAGTATATTTTCAACCTAAAAATTATTTTGAATGGATGAAACTAAAGAAAGAAAGTAATCTGAAATGGATGCCAATTCCTTAAATTGAAGACGTATACCTTATAGTCATTGTATAATATGAAATATCAAGTGCTGGATGATAAAGACAAAAGAGTTTACTGTATTTGAGGAATTCTCCACACTGTTTTAGACAATTCATTATACTACCATGTAGTTATACATTAACACTTATATAACTACAATGTTGGAAATATTATGTTAGTGATATGGAAATTAGTAGTACTTAATAAAATGTTTAACTGTTAAATGTCAAAGAACTGACAAATGCCTGTCTGCTTAAAGCGT
This sequence comes from Novumbra hubbsi, assembly GCA_016801125.1. Taxonomy (NCBI): domain Eukaryota; kingdom Metazoa; phylum Chordata; class Actinopteri; order Esociformes; family Umbridae; genus Novumbra; species Novumbra hubbsi. The sequence continues at coordinate 146,596 of JACXGK010000143.1, read as the reverse complement.
GAGATAATTATATTAAGTATAAATTGAGTCTTTGCATAGCCGGCTATCTATTTAATAATGCAACATTTGAAGTATGTGGTTTCTTTATTGTTACAAATTATGCAAAGGAAACTACTTTCATATGTGCATGTTCAATGCTTCCTTGTGTCAGGTATCTTTGTGAAAACGTATCATAATCACAAGCTAAATGATACAGTTCTCTCTGTTTATTTCCTTGTACAAGAGATTGCAAAAGGGCTTATTTTCTCTATATTGGTAAAATTGACAGACATGGAGGTCTTTGGGGCATCAATGCCATAGAGCAAGGGAGAAGTTTCAAAAACATGTGCTGGTTTGTGCTCCCAGAGAGAATAACATGTAAGAGCAATACCAACTGGGTAAGGGTCTTATAGTAGGGACTGTTGTTAGGCAAACAAGGAGTGACAGCACCATCACAGACTCTCTATACCTCTTATCTCTGAATGGTTAACATTGGAGGCTCTGACAAGACACCTTGCAGGCGTTGAGGGGAATAGAAATGATCAAAAAATCTGTATGGACTGATACAATATTGTGGACCTTTTATTTTTGGGGCGCTCACCTTGTTTCTTCAACACCCGGAAAATTATAGACAAACAAATAGGAAATCATGGGTAGAGCAGGTGTATAAATCAATCACTATCTACGATATAAACAAAACACTTAATCGTGCTCTACAGAAGAAGAAAAAACAACGCTTTGAATGTGAAAACTTGGAGAAATATAAATGTATAGTGAGCATTCTAGCAGTGTGCCTGAAATGAGGTTTCATAGGTTGAAGATGTGGTTGATGAAGTGTGTCATCAAAGAACCAGGGAGGTAGGAAAAACAATAGCCAGCATTGAACAGGGAATATTTCTTACTTATTGAATATGCCACAGATATGTCACCAATTGTAAATAAAATATGTTACAAGTTCGGGGGGGTTTATTTTACCACGGATACCAAACGAGAAAGCAAACAACTTACACAACTCAATGTTTATGGTATTAGCTACCGGATGTTTTAGAATTAGTGGCCTAAGAAATATCACCCAGCATTGAAATATGGAAAATAAAGATTCTTTTTTTTTTACTTTGAAAGACACCCCAAAATTCAAGACAAGACAAACAGGATTAAAAAGGCCAAAACTGTAAACTGAATAATAAGACATACTTCATATTAAAGGTTATTTTGGAAAACAATTTCAAATCAATAATGACAAAACACATTATCGCTGAATGATAAACAAGCCATCTAATTTGGGGTTAGGACCAGGGGAATTGATGAATACACAGGAGAAAATCAATCAGTTTGGATGTGGATAGGTCCCTCTGCTGCTCCAACTCACTCTACACTGCCTGCATCCTAACACACCACACAGCCTTGTGGCCCTGGATACGCCTCGACTTGGCTGGGATGTGGGCGGCTTTGGATCCACAGGCTGTCATACAAGCACAGGGAACTGTAGGTCTGTCTGTATGTCTCTCTCTCCCTTTCGATATATCTTATTCTCACCATATCCACATCTATCGCTCTCCCGTTCTCTTGCTTTCTTTCTTTCACCCGCTTTCCCTCACCCATCCTCCCTCTCATATAATGATGGACAGCTAGGCCTTATTGATTTGTTTACATAGAACAGGGTGATGGCAGGCTCAGAAAAGTGCCGCATATGATAATCACACATCTAAATTCCCTTGATTTACACAGAGAAAGAGAAAGGCATTAGCAGAGGAGAGTTGCCTGAAATGGAAAACTGAATTTGAGAAGAATAACTATGTAGTGGGTCAATTTATGGTTGAAACAGCACATATAAACGTGATGTTCTCGAATGCCTCTGAAGATTTCAACTGAAGATTTTAATTTGAATAAGCTATGAAATGTCTTGATTAACTCCCACTCTCTTCTCATAATTCTTTTATTCCCATTTTGCCCATTATCGGCATTGACTGGTATTGATTTCTGAGGGGACCAGTAAATATTATCCAATGTAGAAACGGAACAAAATGTCAATGCAAGGCCGTCATTCAGCAGCTCTCACAAGAGCCTACTATGTAACACCAAGGAGCACTAAAAGCATTGAAACTTTCGGTTTGGATTTACCGTTCCAGACAAGTTTGGACACTCCGACCTATTGGGTAGAGCTTTCATTATTTATAAGTCCTTTACTGTGCCTTCATTTTCTCCAAATGTTGCTGTGTTATAGACATTATAAATGAATCAATATATCTGCACAGTCTACCCCAGAAAGAAAAAACAAATACATTTTTCGAAATGCAATGCATGCCAATTTATGAAAATAAAAAAAGTATGACATGTGAATATGTATTTCAACGTCTGCCATGACAAGATGTTTTACTGGGATGTATGCTGTATCCTTTGATCACCCTTGAGATGTCTCTAGAACTTCACTGGAGTCCACCAGTACCCAATTCTACTGACTTGACATGATTTACAGAGGCACAAATATGTCTATTTAAGGACTCACACTTCACAGTGAATATTAGACCAAAAACAAAGCCAAAAAGTTCAAGGAATACTCCTTAGACCTCTGAGATAGAACTGTGTTGCGGCAGTGATCTGGGGAAGGTTATAACAATTACTATAGTGTGTGGCAATTGTGCCGCCCATCAAATTCCACACAAGCATAAAATACAATGACACTTGAATACCCACGGCACACTACTGAGAGGAATGTAAAACAGAATTATAAAAAGATGATAATGAATTAACAATCATAAGTTGTTTCATAGGAATATTGTATTTGCATATTGCACTTGATATTATAGTGCAAATTATGACCAGAGAATATTCAGAGTAATAATTGTATGAGAAAATACAATAATAATTTAATTCTCTGCTATTTCTGTCTGATGGTTTGCACTGTAAAAACCCTTGAAATGTAACCCAAGAAGACAAGAGGGGCTTTTAGTGTTTTATAAAGTTTAGGGTTATAGTAATAAAAATAAACATTTATTCTGCCTCAGTATCCTGTCTCTTAACTGGGTCTGAGGTTTCACCTTAGGCTATATGTTTGGACTTGAATTTTGAAAAATGCCATTGTCTTAAATATTTCTTTTTGACATATACGGTCATTTCCAACAACAATGCTCACAATGGTTAATTCATAGGATACATAAATAATGCATGACCAAATACCATAAACTGGTTTCTCACAGTTATTTAAAAAGAAGAAAACATGTTTAAGTTACTTATGTTTAGCGGTACTCTCAACGTAGCTTGGCTCGCTGTCATACCTGCTACAAGAACAAGGTCACGTACAGGGTCACAAATCTAATTAGAGATCATTGTTCTACGGCCCCAGTCTTTTACTCTCACACAAACTATTCAGATGCTCCAAAACACAGGTGAATTTACCTGTGGCCAAATCTATTCATGACAGCGTCCTGATCGCTCGTTGGCTAATTATGCTTGTTCACACCACAAGAACTTTGAAAATGTCTTGATTTGAGTTTGGTATATTCATTGATTGAATATACCAAACTCAATTCAAGACATTTTCAAAGGCATGTAGAAAACAAAGCTCTATGTTTTCTACATGCCAAAATGCTGACAATTGAGCTATACAATTAGCTGTATGTAAGGTTTCCCAAAAAGGTGTAATAAAACAACAATGTGTGTGACAACAGGTGAAAGGAGCGTATAATGTGTGGGGGAAAATGGAAAATGACCATCCTTCTGGAACATTGCACAGTTTTGTATATTGTTCATTGAACCAGTTTTAGTGGGTTAGTAATTATGAAGAGCTGCAAAGGAGATAGTCCAAATTTGCAACCCAATTGGAGATCAGAAGAATTACAGCAACAACGCATTCAAACCAAATCTCTCATCACTTTACATTTGCACGACAAGGTTACACAAGCTGTGAGAATGATATTCCGATGTATAAAAATGAAAATAACAATAGATGGTGCAAGAATTCCCTTCAGAATTCAGAGCCTGTTTTCTCATTCGAAAAGAAATTGAGTGATTACTGTGTTGAGTTTTGGCAACCAGGAAATGGCATTGTTAGTTTGAGGAGAGATAATCATACGTCTCAGTGAAGCCGATGGAAGAGGTGGAGGATGCCGCTTTTCCAGAAGCCGATGTGCCTGCTGTTGACCACTCTACTTGCTTGGTGAGATCACATTTCATCATGCAACCGTCCTCTTACATTTGTCTTCTTACATGACTGTAAAACAAAATCACTTGGCCTAGAAATGAATAATTACCTCATTTACTTTTGCACACACGCTTCAGGAGAGGCATTTTATGGTCGGTCTGGTCTGTTGTTTTTTAACAAAGGGGTTTATTTTCTAATAAATAGGAAAATGGTCAAATGTGGGTGTAGAGAACCACTTTATTTGCAAAAGAATATATATATATATATATATATTAATAATAATGTAAAATAATATAGAACTCCTCTAAGACAGAAAATATCATTCACCACTGTATACAGTGCCCTTAATAAGAATTGAGACAGTCAAATCAAAACAGCTTTTCTTGGCTGTGCACTCAAGGTTTTGGGGAGGTTGTAGGTAAACAGTCAGACTTAAATAAGAAGATGGACTTGGCCAGTCTAAAACATCTCACTGTTACCCTGAAAAACACCCTGACTGTGTTGGCATTTTCCTGCTCTATTGTGGAATGCCACCCAATGAATCGTGGTCCTTTTCTTGTAGATTAGTAGCCAAGAAGCTTCTGTACTCTTCCGAATTCATTCTGCAGCAGCCACCATTTGTGATATAATCAATAAAGGTGAGTAAGGCCATTCCAGAGACAGACATGCATGCCTGTGCCATCGCACTGCACGCCAGCCATGGAGGCACAGGACCTTGGAGAGTGCTTACCGGGAGCGCGCCGGAATGTTCCAGAACTGGTGCAGTGCACAGCACGCAGCCACGGTGGGATACGGGAACCTTTTGTGAGGCGGCTAGGATGGCCAGCTCCACCCCTCAACACCTGCCTCTCATTATGGGTATCACGTGTGGCTATATAGGGGCCACAAAAAGCTGCCTGAGGTGAGACAGAACGAGGCTATTGTATAATGTGGTGTGTGTTCGTTGTGTTTCTGTTACAGACTGTGACTGAGCTAAAGGAGTACTCCCTCTGCTTCGGGGAGCTGCGGTGTCATTTTCTTTTTTACGTTACATTCAGCGTTTAATAAAACAACCTAGGGTAATTGTAAAACAATTGCATACACGTCGTAAATAAGGGGAAAACCCTTTAATCACAAAAAGTATAAAGAACCTGTGTATTTGACGGTATATGTGTTTGTGAGGGCTTGCGTTAGGTTGAGTTGTATGGAGGGGCGACATGTAGCATCACTTTTTGATCATGATATCAACAGACCTTTCTTAGAGGAATGCCCAAATTTTATATGTTTTAACCCATTTGACACTTGCAATCCAATTTATTTGTGATGAATAACTCCAATACCACAGCAATACCACACACACACAAAATATGCTGCAAAAATAAATACAATCTAAACAAACAAAATAATAAATTATACAAGAATACAGTCCAGCTTGCGTTGGATGTGCTTTTCATGAATGGACTGTTGTGTCAGGGTCCGCCAGGACCGGTTTTGAAGGTATCGGGCAGGGAGGACCCAAACGTGTAAAGTGGAGCGGAAAGGGAGACAGGGAGTCAGGCAATAAAAACAGACCAAGGAGAAAAATACAAGTAGGCAAGGAAGGAGTAGCCTGGAGTAGGAGTAGGAGTAGCCTGACGGGGGGAGGGGGGGGGTCACACACTGAGGAACAGGAACAGGTGACTAACGAAACAGATCTGCACTCGCAGTTCCTGAAGGTAGAATACATCACCGAAAAAGTTACGTACCTGATACAGGCGGGGGCACCAACGCGACTACGATTCGGAACTGACAGGGGACTGGGGGAGAAACCAGGGTGGAAATAGCTTGATGCTGATGAGGGAATAGGTGGCAGGTGTGTGTAATAAGTAGGTGGGTGGTAATACGGGGAATGGCACTCAGGAATCCAGAGTGATATCAGAGGGGAAAAAGCTACAGGAGAAAACTCACTCAATGTGATAGTGTATGAGGTTGACACAGGGGCAAGTTTGGGGAAAACAAGCTTTTCCTGAACTAAAAGCACGTCCGTTGAAACCAGAGCCCTCAGGAATAGTGTTGAAGTCATACACAGGAGAGAGGTGCAGGAAGCCGTGCGCAAAAAAACATCCAGTGCAAAGATCAAACGGCACGACGGATGTTGGCGGTACCAGGTCAGCGTCCCAATCTGCCGAGAAGTGATTGGATGAAAGGTGTTACGTATAGACTGAGGCACAAAGTCACTGCGGGCTGCAACCCTTAAAGAAAAGCTGGGGCAATCGAAAAGGCCAGTGAACCCAAGGATGTGAGTGAGCTACGGGCCTATTGTACCTTGGGAAGTGAAACTACTGGAGCCCGTTTCATCCCAACCTGACCTCTTTTCTGGGCCCACTCCAATTCCCAATAAGAGCTACAGCAAAATGGCGGTGGCACACCATGCCAGAAATCAGCCTTCCAGAAATCCCAAAACGTGCTGTTGTCTTCTGCATTGCTTGGGCATTATAACCCACAGCATCCGCCTATGATCACATGATGGCTCTCTATACAAGATTGAGGCAGTTTTATCTCATAAAATGGGACTCACAGAAGATATATATTCTTAACGGAGAAAGAGGCTTTGGCTGTAATTGTTGCTGTGATGGAATTTCTCCAGTGTGCATACAGACACCGCCTCTGCAAATCGACTCCAAAGATGGTCTGCTAGGTTTAAAGTCACATAAAGCAGGTTTCCAATCCCAGATAAAAAAATCGAAAGATCTCAAAAGTCCTCCGTAACTTGATGAAGCAACTCCAACTGACCATTACCAACTGAAGAAATGGACTGTAAAAGCCCTTTTTCCCCTCGATAGGCATCCGCTTTAGCGTGAATGGCCTACTGTGTGTAGTTCACGACTTTTCTGACAACCGAAGCGGTTTGCCACATTACCTCCTCCCAACCACTCCGTCACAAATGGCTTATCGGAATGGCAGTCCAGCCTGTGGGCTTTACTCCTCAACCCAAAACTGAGATGTCTCTAGCTTAGATAATGTTTTCTCAGACTGAGTCGGCAATCCCCCAGAAAAATTATACTTAAAGTTAGTCACTGGGCACCACCTTGACACTGTCTAGATAAATCCTGCCCCCATTTTATTGTTTAATTCTTTGGTTTAGTATTTTCAGACTATGTGTGGAGGGAAGTGTTAACAGAACTATGGGCTAGTGAACTGGGAGTCTCGTATGGTGCTGTAAGAGCTGCCATATTGTAGCCAGGAAAGAAAGCAGTGCAGATTCACCCGGAGAAGTGTGCAGATTCACATCCACACTTCCTTCTTTGGGTTCTGTCAAAAATGCAATGCAACCTCACATCAGGCATTCATCACAAACATCTTGTTCAACAGGAAGCTAATACCAGAACTTATTTTTTAATTATCAATGCACAGCACAGTGGTTTGCAACCAGAGTTTCTCTAAAGACCCGGTCTGGCCTATACACTGTGTAAAAAATGCAGCCTTTTGAAATACTTATTTTTGCAACTATTTTCTCTGTTCCATATTAATGTAAATAGACAGCTTTTTTTACCAAGGCAAATAAATTAATCAAGATCCGGACCACTGACTAACCATGGCATTACACTGTGTATCGCTAGAAAGTACTTTTTTTTCTTCTAAATAATACCAGTCTAGTACCAAACTAATACCAGATAAGGGATGGATGCACTAGATGCAATGTCTTTTTTCCCCCAGGCCAATTTCTCTGAAGTTAAACAGGCATTGTAAGTGCAGAACAGCAGCAAATACATACAGCATCCATCCACCACACTCCACCTTTCTAAGAAAATCCCCTACAGAGACACGGCTAAACTGTACACTACAATGCATATTTTCTTTTTAAAATAGGCGATATATACTTTATTTCATTGTTTTGAAAATCTTCAGAAAATCCAGTAAGGACCAGCAAGTCGAAGAGATATTTGTGGGTCAGTCAGTGTCAGATTTGTTGACGCTCATATCAGTATGGATATCAAAATGACCATTATAAATACATAAACACACTCAAGTGATAAGGTGCTGCTAGGGAGAGACAACATTCAGATACTGAATACAGATGGAGGAGTTGGTTTTCACACAATTTGCCTTATTTACATACAAACAGTAAGTGAGCATTGAGCTGTACTACAATGAGATATTCATCCATTATGCCAACAGGGACTCTTCCACAGACTTAATGAATCTTGTATATGAATCGCATGCTTGATTCCTTGGGCAGTACAGTACTACAGCACGAACCACCCACCGTGTGTTTACATTGAAAGAATCATCTGCAGAAACACCTTCTCCAAAACTTAACAGGTAACAAAGCCACATATTCTTTCCATTCCCTTCCCATGGAGCCACTCATATAGATTCTCAAAGTACTTCTGCCACCACTTGAAAACGATATCAGAGGGTTAGGGTGAGAAGTACTCGAAAGGAATATCCCATTTTAGCTAAGGAGTTTTCCAACACAGCATGATTCCCATAGATAGCAGGCATTTCTCAAAAGAGATGTCATTAACAAAAGCTCTGGCATGGACATTTAATTTGAATGCAATGGAAATTTGGTTCACAGTCTAAAGATAGCCACTCTGTTCTGGAGTCCTGTGAAAGAAGATTTAAATGGATTCAACATAAAGATGAAGACTAATGAATCTCAATGAGTGAGATTACCATAACTGTTGCTCTAAAAGTACACAGAGCATCCTACTAAAAAAACACAGTGAATTAATTGGCACATGAATAAAACCTTTCCTTAAGTCAGGCTCTCCTTAAGCATCACATGAAGAAAACAAGTAAACAATAATAATCTTTGGCTGTCACATCCTTCCCATGCAACCATCCATCAAAAAGGACATACCCACAATAGACTTCACAGCAAAATGACTGCAAAAAACACCAATCCACACCACCTGTAACTCTAATGTTCATTCTACTGGCTTAGCCTCCGCCTGGAAAGACATACCGTGAGGTGGCAATGTTTGGACATCATCGACATATTAATGATTATCAAATAAAATAATCACATTTATATAAAAAAAGAATACACATTTTGAATTTGTATTACTTTACCCCAACCTCGCAAAACATAATCTCACATAATCTAATTTCAAAGCCATCATCATCTCTGGTGAGCGAGGCAACATTTGCCTATTTTGATTTTATCCAATAAATGTAAACGTCTGGAATGTAACAGCAGTCTTTGAAACAATGTGTTTTTCCAATTGACACAAAAATGTAGCTCTTTGTTCTTTTACACCATGTGTGGCTTTATTGTCAAAATAACAAAGCATTAACAGAATAGAAAATATTTGGAGAAGAGAAGAAAATAACTGTACAGTGTGGTGGTTGATCAATAGTATTACGTGTCTATTTTTCTTCCACCGGTCCTGTGGCCCTTGATAAGAGTCAGTGAAAGCATGAATTTTAACGGAGCCCAATAATTGGTTTGCCAAAAACCTGGTGGCCTCTGTCAGCCAGACAATAAAACAAAGCTCAATATAGTTAATTGGCAACAAAAATCTACATTTTGCATTGGCCAAGTCAACAGACAGTGTTTTATTGAAGAGGGCAGTCTATACCTGCAGAGTTCTGGGTTGAATGTGCCCCAATATGTTGTTAATTGTTTAATAATCCTCAATAATTCTAATGTTAATAATATTTTTTATTAACAATGAGCACTCAATAAAGCTAATTTCTTTCATTATTTATCATGCTTTCAAGCCAAAGGAATACTACATTTTTTGCCCGCTGTATTTTTCCAAACATTCCAGGTATAGCGAACACAGCTTGTTCATCGTGGAACAATTTCAAAATAATGGCAAGCATGTATTTAACCCTCCAAACACAAGAGAATCATCTGCCTCAGAAAGATGTCACAAAATCTTTGAAACAAACGCTTTGATAAAACAGTTACATCAGAAAGAAGTCTGCATATTGCATTATTACTTACCATACACTAAGTCTTGACATTATCCGTTCCCTCAATAAAAAAGAACATTCTATTTTTTTCCATGCAGCAAAGTTAGTTTAAAAAATTTCAAGTACTAGTTTGCTGTCGATGATGCTGATGACATTTTAAAAACAACTATATACTCTTAAAGGCTTCTCCGTACTTTGAAAAAAGCGTAACTAAAAACATATGAAACGTTTAAAAAGGTTGTTTACTGTAACAAACAAAACTAAACCATGTCCTAATGCTATATTTAAAATTTCTGTAATCGTGGAGCATATGGCAGTGATGAAATGTAACATTGCAAAAAACGCAGTTAATTAGTCCACATAATTCCAAGCCCCCGTGATCAAGAAGAAAAATATAAAACGCATCGCTCACAAACAAATGTGTACCTACCTCATACAAATAACCGTATCTTCATTGATGGGTGACGCCAAGGAGGAAACATAAGGCGCAACGAAACAGTCCATTGAAATGTGCCACAGTTTTCTCCATTATGTAGTCCAAACTAAGTGGTTGAAGCCCTCTCTGACCGTGGGCGCACCCTCGTAGCTCACATCTGGATCTACGGTTGTCGCTTATCGGTCAGCGAACCATCAAGAACCGGACACTGTTACAGAAGGGTTGTGGAATCTCCAGGGTATTTTCTCAAAAACATTCATCGCGTCCTCGCTTCTCAAATCCTTTTCAAAACTCAGTGCAGGGAGGGTCAGAGGAGAGGGACCTCTGCAGAGAGGACGCTATGAATAAGATATTGAGAAAAGGCCCACGAGCGCATGGGATGCATCTGGGTACATTAGTGTGATTGGCCAGGAGGACAATGACGCACCACCAGGTGGCACAACGTTGTTTAACCAGGGCCACGTACAGTTTGCTAAATGTTCTCGAACAATGATATATGGAAATCCCAATTCTAAACGTCGACCTGGTACTTACGGTTCAAACGCCTGCCAAGCTGGGCAGAACCCCTGTACTTCTGTTACGTTAACTCCACCTAAACAATATCGGATTAAAATCGAATCATTATATTATCATACGTCAGCACGGAGGAAAACATAGATTTTCGATCCCAGTTTCCTACTATGTAGTCAAAGGAAAGGTAAATTACAATTCTCACAGGTTGGCGATTTCTACTTTTGAACGCCCGACACTCTTTGACTTTTACTTTATGCGCCTAGTCCTACTTGACATATCCTTGTTGTTAGTGTGAAACAATCACTTTTGGCTCCGCGCACGTTTGTCTACTGATAATAAATCCAGAATCCTGTTTACAATGCAAATTAAATGTAACAGTTGAAAATATACGTCTGTTCACATATAAATGTCATGCAAATGACATTTGAGGGCCGTCATTAGGACCATTAATGTCCTAGCCTGAAACTGTACGTTCACTGTTTTATAGGCTGACATGTTGTGATGTTTTAACAGTGCAAATGCATAGTTTCGTTTTGAATTGTCTACGATTTATTTTGCAGCTTTACCATTACATCTTACATGGAATAATTGTTGATTCAATAAGAGAAAACAATTAGTTTTGCAAATACTAATCCAAAAAGTATTGTGATCACAAACATATTTGATATGTGAGGAATAAATTGATGCAAACAATATTCTTGTTATAATATTTTTCAGTAATGTCAACACACAATTTCCAGACAGAGTGACTTTTCTTGTTTAACTCGATTCTCTTTACTTTGTCTCCACTTGTTCTTCCATTAAAGTAAATTCCCAATGGAGAACAAATGTCACTGCAAAGATGCCCAAGGACAGTGCAACCATATAATCGGTTTACTGTACATCAAGGCTTGTCACATTAAAATGTGCAACACAAAACATCCATGTCTCAAGTGTGGCATATTAACCATTTGCAGGTAGAGCAAACAACATTGCACTGATTGGTGACATCTTTCAATAAATTATTTAAATAATTTGAAATTGATGTTTATAACTTCAATAAAATGATTGTAGCTTTAACGTTTAATAAGGCCTTTCCTATTGCTGAGTAAAACGTCCTGTTACACGACTGACAGTGGACACTGTATTTTTGAGTATTGTATAGTTATTGTTAAGAAAACATTTTGTCATGGCATTCTATATGTAAATAAACACAACAATTAAATAAACATTACATTGCTTTAGTAACTGGTGTCAACTCTGTCTTGTGAACTAAACAGTTGAATCCAAAAAGAGTGGAATAAAGTGGGATTTTGAACCCTTTATTTGCCATGACCTCATCACCTTGCTCCAGCAGAGAAAGTGTGGTTAAATTTTTTATGATGCTCCATATTTGGGTTTGCAAGGATTGTGACTGGGAAGATCAGTAGCCTGATTTGGCACAAACAAATATCTTGGAGCATTGCGTAGAAAAAAGTAGAGAAAAAAAAGTTCCACTACCTGATTCTTAGGCGAGCACCATGATTATGTAGTGGATGCAAGCAATACCAGGTCGAACAAAAGAGCCTGAAGTGGGTTATATCAGGGAATTTTAGCAAGGCACATGTCTGGGTGGGAAGCAGAAAAATGTGTCAGCTACATAGTAATGGAAGTTGAAATGTGAGAATGTGATGGAGCCTAGTGAGATGTTAAGAGAAAATAAAAAGGCCTAGAACAAAACCCTGGGGGACACCAGTAATTACACCATGCAGGTCAAATAAAGATCCTCTCCACGCCACCTGGTAGAAGTGGCCTGCCAAGTATGGTGCAATTTAAGAGCAGAACCTGAGTCAATCCTGAGAGGGCAGAAAGGAGGATCTGATTGTTCACAGTGTTGAAAGCAAAGACAAATTGGTCTTGGTCAAGTGATTGGTCTTGAAATCTGAATGTTACAGGGTCGAGATCAATTTGAGAGAGATAACAGGAGAGCCAGTATTCTCAAGATTTGGAGAAAGGAAGAGCAGTGTTAACGGCCTGTTCTAACATAAAACAGTTTGACCTGTTCTGACATATTTTTTTTAATGTCAGATAGGTCAAATGTTGGTTTCTTGAGAAGGGGAGCAACTCAGGCCACTCTAAACCCACCGGGGACACAGCCGTTGTCCAGGATGCATTGTTGAGTGTAGTGAGGAATAAGAGGTCTCCTGAGAATATTTAATCTGGAGATCTTGGAAAAAGTGGTTAATAAATAGACACGTTTGGTGTGTCGGGGATCAGTGGACACAAAAGACCAGGTGAATGAGGCGCAGATGTCATCAACCTTTTGAAAGTGGTTGACGAAGTCATCTGCAGAGGGAAGATAAAAGGACGAAGAACTGAGCAGAGGGGAGATTATTCGTCAGACAGCATCAAGTAAAGATGAGGCCGAGCGCATTACCTGCCCAGTAGGTGGGAGGTACAAGGGTGAGATGGAAAGAAATGAATCAAAGGCAGTCGTTCAACAGGAGTTGGAAGTTGTCCAGTAATATGAGTGTTGAGTCATCAGTTAACGTGTCAAGCTCAAGACCCATATAACAGACCGGTAGGATGCTATTCTGAAAAGTATGACTAACTAGTCTTGCCAGAAGTGCTATTTCAGTAGTTAACTCACTCATAGCTAACTGTAATGAGTCTGAGAGTGGGTGGAGTGGGAAGGCTTGCCTTAAATGGCTGGGAGATACGTCCCAACGTTGATAGAAAACCACAACCCTAATGAAAATATGGAGAGAGGGACAAAGGGAAAATGTGTGTAAGATGAACAGGAGGAATGGTTGTATCTCTTGTTGGATCCCAAGCCTAATGTGTGAGTGTAATAAAGAGGTGTATGTTCTTGCTGTAAGCAACCAACCTTCAGCAGAGTCCAACCAGAGCATAAGCATAGTCGACCAAGAAGAGCGAATGTCTCTGACTGAGTGAGTGTCTACCCATTGGTAAATAGCGTAGAGGTTAGAGACACGGACTGTCACCCAGTAGACCAGGTACTGAATCTGGCCAGGACAAGCCAGTTACAGACATTTGTAGCTGCATACAGTAAACCAAGCAAACAAGCCAAAAGGAACATATAGCAACCTTGTCTGATCTGTCTTCAGAGACAGAAAATTCACCACAAATGCAGTTCTATTTAAAGGCCTTTTTAGCAGAGCTAACATCCACTAGTATGGAATGCAGTTTGGGTCACTGCGTCACACTATTTAATCTGTTGAATCTGTTGAATCCACCTATTGGCCAATCAGCTTTTGAATATGAACTCTCTTGACCTATATCTTTAAATTTATGTTTATTTTTTACTTGTAGGAAGTAATTTGTATGTCACAGTGAATCATTGGTACTGATGTAATAATGCCTTTCTGGACAGTTGTGTTGCACACCTGTGGTTGTAGGAAAAATATCTTACCGTACTTCGGTATTGTGAACTGCCGGAGTTTGCAGTTAAAAAGACATGGTCTACCCCCCCCCCCCCATACGATCCACCTCTATGCCCACCGGTTCTATCTCTTGGGCATGGCCAAGGTGTTCCAGGACTTCCCAATTAACAAATTATGTACTGCCTATAAATGTGCAAAAAAATTCCCAGAACTGTACTTAATGATACCTTTACTTTGATGTGTAAAAGAAAGCATTGCCAACTACATTTATTTTTACATACAGTTTTTAATTTAGGCATATTTCCTGCATATAATAGGACAACCAATATCTTTAACAGTGGGCTGGTGGGAAAGTCATGGCAGACAATGGAAGGAGGAGCTGGCAGAGCAGAAAACAATTGGTCTTATGACGCTAAATGTTCTTCACTCTAGTGACAAAATAGGCCTACCGGAGCTGTTAGAATTGGTTGCCATTGCAAAGGTATGCGTTTATTGTATGCCAAGAGGTTAGTCAATAGGAAAACATGGGTAATAGCACATGCTGGGAATGGAAATATTAAAGCTTCTCACTGGAAGCATATCTGTTCCATATTTAAACTGTGTGGTCTGCTAATAATATTCTGGACTTAAAAAACTGTGTCAAAGAGTGAAAGGAAGGTAAGCTACTAGTAACATTCTGTCAGGTACCTGTCTTTTTTTAACTTCCTTTCGACTATACTTGTACTCTTAAATGATTGAAACGGGGGAAAACCTATTCAGTCTATGAAAGGTAATCAAATCAAGTTAGCTACATACAATAAATATAGGCTGTTAATATGTCCTATACACTGTAAACTCCAATTCCTACTCTGCAAGATCAGCCGTTCACATCGATGCAAAGTACCACAGCACTGTGAACTGAGGCATAATAAGGCATATGATTGGTCATGATTGGATAGTTATGTAGGCATGCATTCAGCCTATTAAATGCATTTATTTCAAGCCTACTACATTGGTTTATTATTGTGGTCCACTTAGTTAGTGTTTGGTATTTTGTAGGCTAAATTGGGGGGGACAACAGGTCTTCATGTATTTAGTCAAACATAAAGTTTAAGTTTTAAAATGTTTAATCACAAAGTAACTATTGTATTCACTTTGTCTACTTTAATTATGTTTGACAAAATGGAGGGACCTACATGAATGTGTTGCCAATACAATTTAATGCTAAACTGTCACTGATTTACATATTCCTCTCTTGAATTACAGCTGAATCAAATTTCAAATCGTCATCCATAATTAAATGGAACAGTATGGCTCTCCCATTGAGCTCCATTTTTATCTTTGGACAGTGTTGTGTGATGTGTGTGTATTGTAAAAGCTAGTAGATGTTGATTTAATTAAAGAAGCATACGTTAGCTATTTGCAACCCTTCTGGAGATATGCAGTAATAGTGTGCTAGCAAGTTAGTTAGCTCAAGTTTGCTAAACTTAGGCAGCTTCTTTTCTGCTGTGTGTGCAGATGTTGAAGTAATGAGATCTTTTTTGATGGAATTGCATAAATCTTCAATTTTTAGTGGCCAGTGCAACTCCATCAGTCAAAACTCGTTTGCTGACTCCAGTCAAATCGGGGGAGGTACTACATTGCATTGAACTGTGTATTGGGATTGGCTTCAAATCATTTCGACGCTGTATTTCTACATTTGATTAATATTAAAGGTACGTATACAGCAACAGGGGAAACAGTGGATGGATCCTTTAAATAATGCAACAAAATCAATATTTGGCAATCAAAGGTTTGAAAATGGGGTAATGTTATATAGACCCACATGAATCCACATTACTTGTGGATGAGTAGTCCAGTGAAGAGAAGAGAGCTGAGGACTGAGAAAAGGTCAGGCCTTGCATAATAGTCAAACCTGAATGTCCCTCCCTTGTAGGCTTACTACAAAACTTGGCTGCCAGCAAAATGACCTTTTACTGAGCCCAGGCACCTTCTGAAGAAGACTGAATACACGTTTTCCTTAATCAAATATTCATCTGCATTTTTGTCTGTAAACTGAATTTTAGGTTTTAGCTGTGTATGTGACAAGCCTTACAAGTTCATATTTTTAATAAAAGTTCATTACTTTATTGGGACTAAGTGTGTTTTGACATGAGCCTGTGTGCAAAACCAAATGTTTAATTGATTGATTGAAAACACAAATAAGAAGTGAATTTTAATCCTCAATGGAATGCATAATCCAATTAGAAGTACTGTCAGAGGCTTCCAGATTGGGTTTTTTCACCCTACTTACTTTTTCAGGACAGACAGTTTCCCAGCCCCCAGTCACAGTCTCTGTTCTAACGTCTGTATTTATTTGACAGGCAAAAATGCACTATGGCCCAGGTAAAATAAAATAAAAAGTACATTAACGGTCCTGATCAACGACACATTAGAAAGAGATGACAGTGGAGTACAGTAAGTGAGCGGAATGACTCTTCAGGTCATTGAGCAGTGTATTTCTCTGGATGAGCACGGTACACCATGTGCACAGATAATCCTTATCCTTTAGGTCAATATGTGGAGAAAGCAATATCAGGAAGAAGGCACAATACCTGGGAAGAACGCCCTCTAAACCAAGTTTAAACTGTAGCTTACTGACACTTCCGGGTAAGATCAAAGAAATAACGTTTTTAAACACTGATGGAATGGTCTAAAAAAAAACATCAAACATAATTATAAGAAAGTAATGAATGCCAGGCTTGTTTTGCACTGCAATATTGGCTAAGAAGTAGCAAATTCTGGATGGTATTACACAGAAATGCAAGATGCACAAAAGACATAACAATATAAAAAAAAGTATAAATACAAAAATTCTTATAATACATTTTACATTTTAGTAATTTAGCCCTTATGCAGCTAGGAAGGACAACCTCAAAACCACGTAGTAGCAATTATACTTAATTCAAGGAAGTAGTATAATTCAGTGCAGGAAAGACTACTAATTACAATCTGCAAACATTAGAAAGGCAACATTTCGGTTAAGTGGGGAGCTTCAAAGTTAATTGAAATACTAAGTTAGGGTTTGAGATGTTTTAAGGCAAGCATTTTGTTATCCCAGCTTCAAGAGAAACCTAATGGTTAAACCATTAGGAAGCCAGTACAGAGAAGAGCTTTGCCTTTTCTGAGTGGGTTCTGCCATCCCATAGGGATAACATGGCCAAGAGACCAGAGGGGACAGAATAAATAGCTCAGGTAGGGATTTAGGGTCTGAGCACTGCCTGAATCTAGGAAGGGGCATGTTTAACTGGAAGCCAGTGGAGTGTGTTGAGGAGCAGGTTGGAAGGTTAAAGAACAGACGGGCTATTTGGGTGTCTGGAGATTGAGGGCGATTGAGGGCGAGTCCTTCCAAAAGTGAGTTTCAGTAGTTCAGACATGAGATGACAAGTCCCTGGATTAGTACCTGAGCTGCTTTCTGTGTGAGTTAAGGTCGTACGCTACAAAATGTTGTAAAGCATAATCCTGAAGGAGCGAGTCACCGCCTTGATGTGACAAGGTGTGGTCCCGGGGTACACCAATCATATTGTGCCGAAAAAAAAGTCAAACCACCATGTCCCACATTTTGTTCTTTGATGATTGTTTTGAAATTAAAAGATACGGCTCCCATTTATGCTTCAGTCAATGTCTGGAGTGAAAGGATAAAGGATCATCCGACCCTGTTCTGTGAGCGAGCAGTCACAGCAAAGCATGCTGGGCTGGCCTGGAGGAAGAGGGGCAGGGAGGAGATGGAGGAGCGTTAGGTAAAAGAGTCAAGAGACGAAACAGCAAAGGATTTAGAATGAAAATAAAGAGCACTGTTGGGGATAGAGAACCAAGTCTCAGCCAGAGAGTACAAGTTAATCTACGTCTCAATCAAAAGTAAAGGGCCTGAGGGATCAGGTAGCGTTTGTTAAGATGAACTCTGCCTTGTTAACAGATGCTTTGACAATTGCAAACGCTGCCGGAGACCAGGCGTTCCTCATGGGTAGTCGGTAAAACTTCGAGGAGAGAAAACAGTGATAGAAAACGTACTTGAGATTAGCTATTTGATGTTTTGTCATCAGCCAAGGTAAAAAACTAAGCGCAATAATGGTCCGCGGTCTTCCCTCTTTTATCTTCTTTCAGTAATTCTGTGAACTAACAGCAGCAGGTAGTCTAGTGGTAAGAGCATTTGACCAATAATTGAAAACCTGCCTAGATTACATCCCAGAACCGGCAAGCTGAGAAATCTATTGCTTTTTCCATGAGCAAATCAGTTAACCCTAATGGCTCCCAGGTCGTTTCTGCAAATGGGAATATGTTTTCAGTCATCCTACTTGATAAAATAAGAGACAACAGCCAAGAAAAACGTTACCAAAATAACCAATATAGTTGTGCTCTATGAGATTCCAAGGACTTTAAATCTGAATCACAATGCAGAACCGGAATCATGAATATTTTCCCATTCTCTCATCTGTTTTATTTTAATGAAACAATGTATTATTGTAACAGAACAATTTATGTATGTTAGATTATTAATTACTTGTATTCTTTACTATTTCCATGATTTTCCAAGTATTGTTTTTATTTAAGGACTCACTTAATTGAAGACAACCAAAAACAAGTGTTCTAAATACACAATAATGCTTCAACAACATCTGCAAATAATTTATGAACTCGGCAAAATCTAAAACATTTACACCCTTTAATTGACGCATAGCAAGAGTATGTTGTTTTGCAGTGTTCTGCAACTCTCGTCTTGTTTCCTGATACCTCCACCCAAATGCACTGAAGGTCTACCAAAACCATCAGTCATACTCGGCCTTCATTAGCCAACAAGACCATTAGGATAAATTCCTAGGTCGATACGCATTGGCTTAATTGGCTGGGTCTACCAACCAATCATATTCAAGACCACTTTTGTCTTGTTTCATAAATTTGGGACTGCTGAGCAATATTCTGTACTGATAGTAAGATTGGAGAAGAACAAGGCATGTACTGCTTCATTATAGTGTGTACGTTATGATTAAATTATGCTACTAAAGGAGTTATCTATCTAATTGAAGGAACCATGCTTTTGATGTTGTATGCTACTGACTGGTTTGCTTCTCTTTTGTAAAACAATGTGGTGGGCTCAGGCTAGACTGGATGTTATGAATAGTTTTTATTAACAATATACAATTTCAGAAACACCACTCCATTAGCCATCCTTCACAGTATTTTGATTTGTTAAAAACCTAATATGATACATACATGCGTACACACTCCCAAAGCATATTATGGTAACTTCACTAAGGCCAACTTTAATTTATTGTGGTGCCAGGCCTGAATGCATTGTGAGCTGACCAAAATGATTTGAGCTGACCATCTGTTTTCAAGCCCCTTCCCAGTTACCATGCCCTTTTCTAGAGTCCCCGTGAACCAACCTTCGCCTGCCCACCGACCACACATCTGCCCGACGTCCTATACCTTGCCCTCTGCCCCGTTGCCAACCTTTGCCTGCCCACCGACCACACACCTGCCCAACGTCCGATACCTTATCATCAGCCCCGTTGCCAACCTTCGCCTGTCCAACATTACGAGGTTTCTAAGTGTAATAAATTATTGCACTTACCTGATCCGTGTCTGCCTTTGGGTCCTTCCAGCTCAACCCTGACAGTTCAACACAAGCCATACACCAAACATCATCTTAAGAACACAATCCCTACCGTGAATCATGGTGGTGGGAGCATCATGCTGTGGGGATCCTCTTCAGCATGGACTGTGAGACTGGTCAGGGTTAAAAGAAGGAGAAACCGAGCAAAATACAGAGAGGTCCTTCAATAAAACCTTATGCACAGGACCTTTGATTTGGGAAAAGATTAATCTTTTAAGATGACATTGACCCACAGCACTTCGCCAACACAACACTGGATTGGCTTTGGGACAAGTATGTGATTGTCCCATTGTGCAAGTCTGGACCAATCCAATTGAAAATAAGTGAAAAGACATGAATATTTCTGTAAACCAGAAGTCCACATCCAAGGGGGAGATTTTGTTTGGGCAAAAATTGCTGTGTTTAAATGTGCAAAGCCGGTAGTAACATATCCCAATAGATGGTTGTTATTGCTATTAATTATTAACTGAAAGGGATTAAATACATTTTCAATAAATTATTTTCTGTTTTGTATACAATATTAATTTAGAACAATTTGTAGATTCATATGTATGTAGAGTGTGCGTGCATTGGTCAGTGACAAAAAAATCCATGTTTCAACAATACAATGTGGACCAAGGAAGATGAATACTTTTGAAAGCCCATGTACTGTATGTTCTTAATCATAACTTGTTCACAACATAAGATTCTTTTTAAGTTTCCTATATGCGAAGTACTCTGCATGTTAGGTATTATGTAACGGATAATGTAATACCCTTTTATCACATGCTCTTTGGCTCTCTTCAAACTTCCCGCATTCCTTACATACGCTATCTCCTGATTATAGAGACGCTTCAATTGATTATCTAGTCTTCATTGGGAACACATCAAAAGCAAAGTGCAGAGAAATGATAACGTGTATATACAAGGCCTTTGGAAAGTATTCTGTACTGTACATTTTAGAAATGCATATGCCAATTTATTTAAAATGAAATACTGAAATATCAAATATATTCTGAAATGTGTTAGAAGTGCCTTTTGTAAAGCTCTAAATTGTAATTAATCTTAGGGATGTCTTCTAACAGCACAGTTTGGACACTTAAATGTAGGTTATTCTCAATCGTCCTTGTTAATCCTCTAATGCTCTGTCAGATTGGATGGGGAGTGTTGGCTAACTGCGATCTTCAGGTCTTCCCAGAGATCGGTTTAAGTCCAGGCTTCAGGTGGGCACCTTAAGGACATTCACAGACTGTCCCAAAACCACTCCAGTTTGTTTGTTGACCAAGTACTTGGGTCAAGGTTAGGCTGAAATAAAAATCAGCCTAACAATGATACTCCATTCTGAGAAACTATGTGCTCAAGATCAGGTTTCCTGCAATTTCCAAGTACCTTCAAGTATATTTCTTCATTCAAACTGTCATCAATCCTGACCAGCCTTCGAGTCCCTGCCAATAAGAAGCATCCCCATAGCAAGATGTTTCCACCACCATGCTTCAGCATGAGGATTGGACATTTGTGTCTCATCAAACCAGAGAATAATTATAATTTATGCACTCAAGAGCTCTTCATGTCATGTGCCTTTTACTCAGGAGTGGTTTACATCTGGCTGCTCTACTATAAAGGCCTTGTTAATAGAGTGCTGCAGAGTGCGTTCTCCTTCTAGCACGTTCTCCCATCTTTACGGATAAACATTTAATCTTTATATAATATATATTACAACCTTCCCCGGATCTACGCATTGACACAATTTTATCTCTGAGGTTTATAGAGATTTACTCTGACTTCATTACTGGGATTTGGTCTAACAAACATTGTGAAGTGAGGGACCTTATATTAGAAAGTTGTGTCCTTTTTTAAATTATATCCAATCAATTCAGTTTGTCAAAGATGGACTCCTATTCAGTTCTAGGGACACCTCTGATGATCAAAGGACACAGTATGCATCCCAGCTCAATTTGGAGGGTCATGGCAAAGTGATACAAATGTTATATTAATTTATTCTCATTAAATACGCCTTGTAATTATTGAGTATTCATTATAAAATAGTAATACATAAGATATATATTTCTCTATATATTATAAAATAACAACGAAATGTGGAGAAAGGGAACGGGTCTGAATACCTTCCAAAGGAAGTGTATTTTAGAAAATGGATTTTCATCCTTTCTCTTTCCAGAACAGCTTCACTATTCATTCCGATATGAACATCCAGACAGGGGGATAGGGAGCAAGCAAATGTTGGAATCCAGCTTCCGTTTACAGTTTTTCACATTAGCTAAAGCATTACAGTTTCAGAAAATCATTAATACCAATCCATATGCACTGTTCATCAAATGAATATTCAATATTTGGCTACTTTTCTTTTAAAGCAAAGTTGTCACAATGTTATCATGTAGAAAATATTGCCATTAAATATACCAAATTCAAAATCATCAGAATTATAAATATTTACATGTGTACTTAGTGATAAAGCAATCAGGGTGGCATGTATAGATAAGGTAACAAGATTAAGCAGATAAACTACTGTGCTAACTGTGTTTACTATAGTCTCAAACACAGTATTACCCCAAGCAGGGCAGTATCTCAACCTTTTCTTATTTTGTCAGAATGGACAGATGTTAGTAGACCATGCATGCTTTTTAAGGTAGCTGAAACAATATGACTCCAGTCCAAAAAAGGAGAGAGAAGATTAAACACATTTTGCAGTCTATAGAAAATAGCAAACAGCAAAATCCATATGGAAAATGACGGAACATTCTGAAACCTCCTGGAAACAGCTGGTATGGCCTTCCCCATTCCTATACGGATGTCTCCCATCAGGACAAACTGGGAAGGCTGTGAAGGTGGGAAGAGGCGACATGCTTGGAATGAAATGCCTCACTCCACCAGTCTTGTGTCTGTCTCCACACAGAAGAGGAGGACAGAGGAGCCCCGTGCGCCCGGACCCATCGAGTGCTACAAGAGACGCCTGAGCACTTGTGTTGTTTTGTTCTAGTTACGCTTGGTCTCTTAAATCTTGTGGGTTAATAAAAGGCCCTCTGGCTTCACAACTACACACTGTCTCCTTGCTTTTGCCCCCACTACATTACTGTTCTGTAGCAAATAAGAAATGCTCTCAAATAATATGCGACGCCATTTCGTTCATGTTGTATAGTAGGCCTGCAAACACTGTGTTCAGATCATACCCTATGTGAGTTATTAAAGTCATGTACATAACAGCCACATAGCGGACTCCCTTGATTACGTGCGAATGCAGTAGAGGACGCTCGGCTAAGACATAAGTAGAACCACAGGCAGGGAACGACTCTCTGTCACCGGCTGAATAGTCCATCGGAGACAATAGCACCCTTAATAGTGAACAATGCTACAGTTTGGCCTACGCACAGCAGAGTACCAAAACCAATGAGACGCGAAGTCAGAGTGCCCCAATGTAAAAACATGGAACACGTTGGGAAGTAGAGTGAACATAAACTTTGAAGCGTGAGACCTTGAGGAATTATAATGCATTAGTGTAGCTGGCTGTATCTTCTGGGAAATTATTATCTTAGAGACATTTTATATTGCATAGCAGTTACTGTACTGTTGATCCTTTCTACTCCGCTTTTCCTTTAGTTGTTTATGCAATTAATCAGCCGTGAGGGGGATACACATTTTATCAAGTGATGATAATAGGCTACGGCGGTTCTTGTTGGGATCAGAATCACTAGAGGAGAAACTAATTTCCTCATCTTGAAGTGTTTGCTATTCTCAAGTGGATAACTAGCAACCATAGCAGAGCCATACAGTTACCATTGGCTTGACATTGGATGAGAAAGCTGGCTAAGATAAGGTGGATAAACATTAGAGCTTCCCCCACTGGTTTTATTCCTATGAATAAAGCATGCACTTCCCATTAATAGGATAATGCAATCTGTTACCAGCAGCTTAGATAAATAGTAAACATCTACAGTAAAAAAAAAAAAAGAACTTGGTATATCGACTGCTTGCTAAGGCAATAATCTATAATGTGCAGGGATATTCCATAGATAAAAAAGGTAGGTATCATAAACCATATACAATACAAATACAATCCACAATTACACAATAAACAGGTGATGCACTGAAAAATCGTCAAGCACCCTGGCAATAGAACAATTGACGAAAACCTGGCTAACGTCATACAAGGAAAACTGTCAGAAGCTTGCCTCCTCCATGGCAGACAGATACACAACCAGCTTATTCACTCGATGAAAACATAAACACGTGTTGAGTTTCTCTGAACACCCAGCAATGAGTTCATAGCGAATCATCCCAAAACCCTTAACACTTAAGTACTTTAAATGAGACGAGTATAACTACAGCTCACAAGTTTACATGACAACAATAATGGTCTAAGTAATTAAGGGACAGCCGGGTGGCACTTATTGCAGTTCAAGTGCTGACACATCGCCCACTGCTTAGGTTCAAGCCTTGTTGACTTGTGCGGAAATCAGAAAAACTTTTCGGCCACCATCAATGACATGTACAGTATATTACGTTATTATACTGTATAGATACCAGCCTAAAATTCTAAAGAGTAAGTAAACAATATTGCAGCACAACCTCTATGGAAGGATGCAGACTCTAGGGGGTGGGACAGTCCTCTTTTGACTGGGCCTAGTGGGGACTCTAAGAGTACATTACCTTTTAAGGACACATCATTCATCAATATAAGAAATGCTCAGAACACCAGTTAATCAATGAATGGATGTGGGAACAGGTAGGCCGTGGTGGGCAGTCTTTGGCCATAATCAAGATCTACAACACGGACAGTGTTATGGGTTAAACAGATCTTGCTTTCATTACTTGTACATCATAAAACACTGCCAACAGCTTATTCTACGCAATTCAATACACTCATTTTGTATTGGCTCAGTCAGACAGACACAGCACAAATCATACGATGTCAATTACAAGACTAACCCATCTCACTAGAATGAGTCGGTTGTTCATGCTAAACTTACTAATAAAGATATTTGAAACAACGGAAATTATACATCACTGTAAAATGGCTGTCATAGTTTTTTTTATGTGCTGTGATTTGTAGCAATATACCTTAGTAGAAAACCTGAGTGTGTATGCAGGCGTGTGGCTACATTGGATACATTTGCAAGCATCTGTGCCTGTGAATGTCTGTGCATTCTCTAGCATGCTTTATGCAAATAAGTTTTGAGGGTTGCAAGTCAAAATGTATTAAAACTACTGGGACATTATTGCTGCATAACACACAGTCTTCCTTATGTTTTGAGTAGCTTGGTAGCTTTTTGTCACGTAGGTTGGGTCGTCAACACTAACCTATTTCCAACCTCTCTCGATGTCGGAGAAAATCTGGCTAGTTCTGGACATCCTTTGTCTTCCTGAATGGTGGTTGATGTGTGTAGCAATACCATTTTGTCGGGGCCTGATGTGTATAGAAGCCCATCTGTGTGTCTTCATTAGGACTGGCGCCACAATGCATTGCCAAGGTGCCAACACTACAGGGCTGAGACTGGCAGCAGCATAGGTGCAAATGACATTTGGGACAGAGGAACAAGGCATGAACATGTGCGTGCACAACACACCCACACAAACAAATAAACAAACAAAGCAAGCAAGACAATTAGCCGCAAGCCACGCTGGTAATACTCAGACAGGGGGAAATTCCACAGGAATAACGCATCGATAAAATGCACATGGAATGAAAATGGAGAGAAACTGCAAAAGCAAAATGAGCCTATAAAGCACAATGAATATCAGAACACTACATACCCCATAGTGAAACGCATCTTTTGTTCATGTAAAAGCTGAAATCCCGGGCGTTTGAAATGAAAATAAATCATGTCATACAGTTTTCTCCTTTAACAAGATCTTGTAACAAACAAATGGAAATTCTAATATATATATATATATTTGGAGATATTCACAGTTCCCCGATCCTTACCAGAGCCTGTCCATGGATGCAACCCGGTAGTACTTCCTAATAATGGTCTTTACTGCGTTCCATGATACATGTAATGCCTTCAAACTAATTGTATATCCCTCTCCTAATACATAGCTTCCAACAACATTCTCCCCGTGGGCAATAACTATCTCTGCAGTATGCAAAATGCAGTAAGAAAACTTTAGGGAAATCTTACAAGAGCTGTTTATTTTATTTAGGGCTGCCATTTTAAATCATAGCAAATTACGTTTAAACCTGATTTGGAATGAGATTGGTTGTATCCAAACGTAGTTACAATCCCCTATTAGAAACAAAAGGCACACTAATGCTTTCAATACATTATTTTCTTTCTCTCGTATTGTTAATTCCAAATTCAAATTAAAGGTGTAAACATGTCTGATATAAAGTATTGATTTTAGCCTTTAAACTATATGTTCAATAAGGAAATCCACTATTTTCAAAAAAGGAGCAGTTTATTAAACTGCTCAGTTTATTTATACAGAAGTTGCTTTGGCTTTATGCTATATATTCCCTATAAAAGAGACAGGTAGTTTGAAAACTTGTCAATTTGCCATGGTTGCTTGGTGTACAAAAACAAATCCAGAAAATCAGTAGCTGTTACTGGAACAAACGGCCACGACAGGCTGTGGATCTAGGGAAAATTGTCACCTCAGCATTTTGATTATGTGTCTTAGACAACTGTGGCACATGGGAGACCCTGTTTAGTCCATTGTCAACATTACTGTGGCAATTAAATGGTTTTCTCTCCATTAAGCAAGAAATTATACTTATTATTACATTTTTATATCTGAGTCTAGTAATTACCCTGCCGAATGGAGTTGTTATGTAGGGTTGCAGTGTGAGATCATAATGATGTGTGTTGGTTTAAATGAACCTTCGTTCAACATGCTTTGAGTGGAATGGATGGAAGAGCCATATTACAAGATCCCCAATTCTGAAGTTCCTGGCAAGTGTCAAAAATGAAACAGCTAAGCTGGAGTGTATTCAGACAGCGTTCTATTTTGTGAACACGAAAAATGGTTAGCGTCAAATAGAGAATGAAGCAAGAGGACAGTTGAACGTATGTGGGGTTGTTTGACCAAACTGTTGCCTTTGAGCAGAGTAACTTCATAAAACAAATATTACATTTCTCCTTATTAAAACATTCTGTTATGTTTATCTTTATTAAACCAAACACATTTTCCCATTTAAGTTCAAATAATAAAACATTGCTATAGTAAATGCCTGTTCAGAGCCAAATAAAGTAACAGTAAATCAACTGAAATGGAGGAATTACAAATGATTCCTTGTGCTTTCGGGAATTGAATGCTGACTGGGAGACAATGAGACATTACACAGTTGTTCAGTTGTTGAAGGTTAACAAGTGGTTACACCACACAGTGGGGAGAACAAGTATTTGATACACTGCCGATTTTGCAGGTTTTCCTACTTACAAAGCATGTAGAGGTCTGTAATTTTTATAATAAACTTCAAATGTGAGAGACAGAATCTAAAACAAAAATCCAGAAAATCACATTGTATGATTTTGAAGTAATTCATTTGCATTTTATTGCATGACATAAGTATTTGATCACCTACCCACCAGTAAGAATTCCGGCTCTAACAGACCTGTTTGGTTTTCTTTAAGAAGGCCTCCTGTTCTCCACTCATTACCTGTATTAACTGCACCTGTTTGAACTCGTTACCTGTAGAAAAGACACCTGTCCACACACTCAATCAAATAGACTCCAGTAGGCTCCACTCCAATATTCTTGGGCCTAACCTCTGACTTAATTGACGTTATGTCCGAGGAGACACTGTTTCTGCAGGAGTGGGACCTTGGGGAGGATAGAACAGCACAGAAATGCGAAAGGCAACTGGCCTAATTTCAGTAACAACTGGGGAAATAAAAGTTGTTAACTTAATTAGCTACATAGCAACCTAATATTGGCAAGCTAGCTCAGCAAATATGGAATACAAGCAAGTATTGGTTATAATCATTAGTAGATAAAACTCAGGTTATTCCAGGTTTAGGACATGGCTGCAAATTTGTTCTCAGTCTTAAAAGAGAAAAAGAAAAGAATAAAGCCTTTGAATGACAAGAAAGGATTCCAAATGTCACAACATCCTTTCGGTTGATCTTTCTCAGATCGGCCGAAGCCTGAAGAGAATATCAGAATCAGCTTTGTTGCCAAGTAGGTTTACCTATACAAGGTAATATAGGGGAATATAGAGTATTTGTATCAGTGGCTGGTAGCTACATGGCTAATACAATATTTAAAAGAAAACCCCCAGCATTTAAACTGTCCTTGGGTCTGATAGTGGTAAAACAAATTCCAATAGTATTTTCAATCTTTCATGATGGACCATTTTTAGCTTGGTTACACTTTCATCTCAGGAATGTAAGGTATTCAAAGCCTAAGGCTACAGTATAAAATAAAGAATATTTGAAAAGTTAGCAGTTTTTATGTCAATACACCTTGGTATTTCATGTTGCAGTATGAAGGATTCAATAGATAGATTCAAATAGCCAGCCTACACTGCCTCAGTGGGCCAAGTAATGCAGCTTTTCTCACCAGTTAAGTAATTCATGTCCATTACAGATAGGAATTACAAGATTATTCTTCGCAAAAACGTATTTTTTGTAACTGGAAGAATACAACAAATAATAACTTGTGAGAAACCCTAATCGCATTTATGTTTCTGTCACTAAATAACTAACCTTTATTTGTTTTTTGTGAGCTTTTTGCACTTACGGACAATCCTCCAACAATGTATAAAGCTTGACTATGGTATGATAATCATCTAGAATGCATTGATTTTGAAATACCCAAGATAAACACAAAATAGCAGGTCCTTTTTTTTTCAGCCAACATTTGAGTGAGCTCATTTACATGTGTATTATATATGCTATCTAGTGTCACCGTGTGTAGTTTCCAACACAGGTGTTCAGAACACCCGGTCCACAACTTGCATGGTTGGGGATGAATATTGGGTTTCTATCAAAGATGGAGTGTTCTTACAGATAATCTAGAGTGAAGTGTTAACTTGCCTCTGCGGTCTCTGCCCTTTCAGCCTTGTTTCCTTCATACTAAAATCCTCATTGATAATGGTCTTTCTCTTGGCGAGGAGGTCTCCAATCTAAATGGTAATTTTGGGGAGCCTTTTTTCTTCTCTTGCTCTCAGATGGATATACATGTTTAGCGAGAAACATGACAGAAACGGTCTCTGTTGCAGAGCTAATTAGAGTTGCTATTATATTGTAACAATTTTGTATTTGCCAGAGGGAACTGAGGATGTAGGTTTATGTTTTAAATATGTATTGTTCTGGTTGATTTGAAACTTCTGTATTTGTTCTCTAAAAATCCCCAACATTTACCAGGAGATAATAGTAATATCCACACAATATTAGCAAATATTTCTGAGCGCATTTAAAGTGAATGTGTCGTCAGGTTGCATTGTATGTTGAACGTTCTTTACCAATATTAACCTGCTCCTACCTTGATTTCATTGTAAAACAGTATATATTTATACTGCTTTTGTAACGCCTGCATGTTTGATCTTTATATGTACCTACACCTAAATGTTTTACACTGTATGAATTAAATCTTTTCATCTACTTGTGCAATTGAAATGTTAATGAGGAAGTCTTTGAACTTGTAAAGGAAATGACATGTTTAATTTTTCTGTAGTTCTAGTTATTGGAGCACTGGACATGGTACAGCACTGCGGTTTTGAAAGTTTTCTTACCTTGATAAAAGGGTATGAACATTGGTCAGATTGGAAAAAATATCAAATATTTTTCTGACAGATTTTTGCTTTCCTGCTATTAGCATAAACAATTTTCCAAAGTGATAATTACGAATTGCAGTGATTTGTTTTGTAAACAAAGAAGCATGAGATGCTGTGATGGTTATATGGTTTGTTAGACATTTTCTTTCAAGTATAAACTACAGTTCAAAAGTTCGGGGTCACTTAGAAATGTTCTTGATTTTCATGAGAAATACGGTGGAGAGATTTCTTATGGAATATCTACATAAGCGCAAGGATATCCATTTTCAACAACCATTACTGTAGTGTTCAAGTGGCACATGTTTGCTAATCCAAGTTTACCATTTTGAAAGGCTAATGATCATTACAAAACCATTTTGCAATTATGTTAACACTATTAAAGTAGAAATAAAATAAACACAAAAAGACACACGGGATAGAGGTTTGGAACAAAGTGTTATGGACAGACAAGTGAAGTTTGAGGTGTTCGAGAGCATTCATCACTCGCATACCAAAGGGAAATATGCTAAATATGTTCACATTATTTTGGTTTAAAATACTGAAATAAAAGGTAAAAAAAAGACAAATAAAGCAACGATAGAACAAAAAATGTGCCCCCATTAATACGTCCCCCAGCCAGATACCAGCCCTCAAAGACATCCAAGAAGATCTTAAAGCAGATGAAGGATAGAGCACAGGGCAAAGTACTGGAGCAGTGTGTTCTCTGCCGGTTGAAGCTTGTTACATAAAGAAAAGGTGCCTGAGAAGATTATATGGCATATCTGTCTGAAATACTGTAATCTGTGTAAAATCTTGAATTATATAACACATTACTGTATCTATCCTTGATATAATCGGTATTCATTTATTACAAGCTATTCTCATAGTCTCTGTTAAAGATTCCAGTCCCTATCTGTTCTTCCTATCTTTCCTTTCCTTGCGTTTTTGCTAGATTTAAATGCTTTACACCAAATCTATTGGTCGAAATAGGGCATTTTACGAGCACCCACAAAGGTGTATAAGTCCCCCTCAACAAGTCAAAAGAAGCAATGGCTTGTTCTATGAATAAATCCACTGTGGAATAAATCCCCAGGTCTCTACAGTATTCTCAAGGTTAGAAAGGGCAAAGGATGAGTTTCTCGATTAAGGCAGCAGGTATTACATTGTTCTAAGGTCAAAATGATCCTTAATCGGTTTCCGTATTAAAAAAGAGTGTGCTATGTACGATATAATGTCATCATTATACATCGATTTTTCTGACAGGCGACATGAACACAGTGCCAACAGAAGAAGCTTTGCAAACCTCGCGCTTTATCCTTAGCCAAGTGGACAAAGCAGAAACATCGTCCAGCCAAAACATGACAGTATATACGATTGCTGCCAAGAAGCACAGAACAACAGTAGGGAGTGGTATTCCTTGTACCCAGCCAAGACATGGGTATGGTCCTCTCAAACGTTCCATTTCATATGGGTTTGCCTATACAGGGTCGACGTTCACATCAAGTAGGGTAAAGAGAACTGTTTTGACTGTTTCCTGCATTTCAACCGAGATCTGTTTATAGGAACAAAAAAACCCTCTGGTTTCCGTGAGGGATTATTGCGTTCCTCTCGGATGTTCTGCGTGTTTAAAAGATCGATAGTGCAATGTAAAGGGCAAGATTGATGGATCTTTAATTATTGTCCCAGGGAGAGGCGAGTATTTCCCTATACAGAGATGTTACGGTTTTGTATCTGTTATGCCAATAGTTTTTTGGTTTGTTTGGAAACAAAATATTTGTGTGCGCTATAGAGAATGGATCGACCAACTAAAAGTATGTAAGTATTTAGGAATTCACTGGAGTTAGAAGCGCGGTGGGCAGAGGATCAATCCAAGCACCGGTCCAGCACACATTTCAGGTCTCCAATGACCAGATTAGTCTGAGAGCTGGTACAAGGGCCTTTAAGTCGCCGAAAAATAACAGCGCACCCAACTATGTCTTCCCTTAGCTCTATGATAAGCTCCCAAGTGCACTGAGATATACCTGGCTGACTTTACAGTAAGAACAAGCCTAATTATGGATGCATGGCGTTGAGACGGCCCTGTCTCTGCCTCTGCAGAAGCTTCAGGGATGAGTCCCTTTATCTTACTTCTGGCAAGTAAACACGGCCCAAGCGATTCTGGTTGGAGAAAGTTAGAAAACCATCCTTGACATTTTTTTTCTACTTTAGACCTTTCAGCCATCATTGATATCCGTCATATCTGTTAATCAGCAGATACATTCAGTAGAGACGTTTGTGGCCAAGTTTATTTTTGCAGGATTCTATAATGAGAGGGAGATACAGGCGTAGGCTATGGCGAATATACAGAGACATGTTGTAAGACCCAATTGAATGATGCTTGTGGAGAGGCAGTGTTAGCCTCCTGGTCATCAAGTTGAAACAGAAAGCCTTCCACGTACTCAAAGACCGGTGTACAAACGTATTTTCTTCGGTCATCGTCTTCTACTGTTGTATTCGACTCGTGGCTAATATATTTAGCGGGAAAGACTCCCGAGTGGTCCTACAGTATCCGCCGTGCCCGTGATGCATACACAGATGTTCTACGGCCATCTGCACATGAATAATTGTTTCGTTTCATATTCCTGACTCCCAGCCACACATTCATTATCTGAATGCTTTTGTATAATTTGGACCTCCGGGCAGAGTTGATGGATACATACTTCATTGATTTTCCACCAAAATCCTAAGACGGCTAATTACATTTTCCTTTATGTCACATTAGTCTATATTATTGGTTTCCATCATTCACAGAAACCTAGTGGGGATTTCGACCATAGATATTTGAGATATTATCTTTGCTCATTTTCCTGCTGCAGTATTCACGTTTGTCTTTTATGTGGTATAATGTGCCAGCCTAATAAAATACGTCACTTACTTCATAAGTGTGCTCTAAAGTCACTACAACCACACACATGGCAGTACTATACTAAGTGGGCTGCAGTCGATCAGGCTGTTGTCCACACTTCTCTGTTAGCCTCCGTGATAAGCTTGATCTAATGTAGCCAGACTGCAACACAGCAGCCAGACATAGATATACTTCCAGCTGCAGTCAACATTACTTAACTACTGTTTAAGTACATTGGGAAGCGGTGCCATCTGTTGGACTATGGCAAATCAGGATTGCTGTCTGCTCTGCGATCATCATTCATGTTCAGCATGTTTCTGATCGAGGCTATGTGGCAAGTAGCCCCTAAATACAACGCTTGGAGTTTTGTCTACGTTTTAGTACACTGTGTTCCTGCAGGTTCGAGGGCAGTGTCTGTGGGTCAGGAGATCTGCACGGCAGCGGTATCTGTTAGCATGAACATTCATGCATATTTAAATGGGGCGAGAGGGGTTTCATGCTCTAAGGGACGTGACCAATCACCTTTCAGCTATTTAATCAGCTTCTGCATTGAAATGCCAACCCTCCGTTCTCGAGGTCTTATTTCCGACATCGTATCCGTGTGACCTCTGTCATATACAACATGGTATGGACATTGAATGTTGTTCTTACAGGGGACATAATACAGGACCACTCAAGGGCAAATGAATAGACCCTTGAACAAGTTTACTGAGCATACAAGTATGAACAGTGAACATAAATCAATGGCGACCAAACTAATTCCAAATTCCTTTGTAAAACGCAATGCAAACTCTGCATCATGGTGATTATTGCAGGTGGCACACAGATATCTATAGTCCCCCCAACAATCTAGTTTCCTACTGCTGAAATATCCTTCGTATGGTCCTGTAATCAATATGTCACGCGCAGAGCCTCTAAGAACAGTTTAGGGACATCTGAAGCGGCTCAACGTTAAGCACGATAATCCATTTCATGGTCACGGTAACGGTTTCCCCGGTTTCCTCTGAACATAGTTGAAACTGGAAAGTCAGCCTGATAATGGGTGGGTGGCAGGAACAGATGTGAATGTCAGTGTTTTTGTCTATGCATAAGCAGCACACCAGAGAAGCCTTAACCGTGAAAACGTGCCCCATTGACATTTACCGTGCTACTTGTTGGTAATGCCTACATAGCGGCTTATACACATCAGACACAGAAAACATTGAATGCCCTTGAACTCCATTTGGTTTTCATCAACGTCTTTATTCAAAATGAAGGACAAATTCCACCCATCTGCCAGAATGTTAAGGACATGAAGTTAGAAGAACCAGAGTGAAACCTGCTGAAGTGAATAATTCTCTCCACACAAAACACATTCATTATACTTCCCATGCGACTAAGGTGAATAAGATCTTCCTTCAGTCCACATCATTTGGCTGACTGAATTACCAAGTTGTATCTGGTTAACAGAAGCAGTGGAGAAATTCACATGATGTGCAATAATTGACTACATATCATAAGGTATGTTTGTGAATCATTTAAGGATACACAGAAAACCAGAAGAATTTGGCCTGTGACATGTTTCTTTTGTGTTTGGCCTATGTATTCCTGCACATTCTTTTTTAAGTAACAATAACCATTAGGTAAGTGCAGACTGTCTACTTTAAGTTTCATCCTTTCCAGCACATTTTGTTAGTAGTCCACAAACATAGTTGGAAAGGTTTGTTATTAAGTAGGTGTAATTCTAAAATCCTGTGCGGTTCGAATGGTTGAATGATTACAGGCTGAAAGCTTTGTTATATAATATTGTTTAACATAGCTAAGAGATCGCTTTTTTACTGTTATAATAGCTTGGTTAACCGACTCATATAAGCGATAAGGCATTTTAGGGTTTTGCTGTGTATTGTCAATGTCCTAAGTGCTGTTTCCAGGTACTCCACAATGCGGGGGGCTTAAAAACAGCTCTTATTCTGGCCTTGAAAATACCATGATTGAAATGAAACCACAAACATGGGGTGTTTCTTATCCCTTCAGCTCAGTTGGTCTTCATACTGTTTACGGAAACAGTCCCCAACAGGGAAGAATTCCCAACATCGGTCCTGGTACATCTTCCACACGTAGGATTCCTGTTAAGGACGAGTCAGCAGTGTCATGGTCAACAGTACAATATTAGGCAACACAATCCAATTTAACGGAATTCCAAGTGGGTATCAGGAAAATCACCTGGCCAGTATATTCAGTTTCATCTTTGTTAATGAGGTACATCACAAAGAATCTGCCAGGAGAGAACAGGTCGTGAGACACATGAGAGACGTTACTGTCACAATTACAGGCAGAATCATTTGTCAATGGGGATGACGCTTTCATAATCAAATTAAATCTCATTCAATAATATGGTAAATGCGGTATGCATAGAAATCAATATTGTTGTTGCACATATTGAACATTTGATGCAGTCTGGCCTCACCACATACAAATGCATCTACATTTCACTTTTTAGAGGAGAAAACATTTCGCTCCAGTCACATAAGTTAGCCTACAGATGTCTTGTCAATTAGAACATTTATTTTTTCATTATGCAGCATCCCTATATGTACAAATGCAATATGACAAGATGCAATGTTTGTGTCATTCATATGATATGTAGAGCAAAATGTGTATCTGTCCTGATTATCAGACCGTGTATGGCTGTTTATTTCCATTTGTTCATGCCATTTATAGACCCACCACTGATTTTAATCTCTCTTTGATGCATTCAGCATGGTCTGATGAATAATGCGCTCATTCGCTTTCTGCACACTCCAACCTCTTTCACTCAAACGTCTTTCGTAGGCTATTCGTCCCCCAAACTTCTCTTAAGCTAAAATATTTAGCGATATCAAACAATTTGAAGGCGGGGATATGGAGTATGAAAATGTATGCACTCACTCCTGTAAATCTCTCTGGGTCAGAACATCTGCTAAATGACTTGAATGTAAATGGAACACAGTTCAATAGGTTTCATGAGCTTTGACATGGGCCTCAAAAGAAAGTGACGGCAGTGACCCTGACTGTGAAACAGAAATGCGCATATCTTTCCGAATTGAAGGAGACAAAAAAAAAAAAAAGCATACAACATAACTAGATTGATAGCTACATACAGGCCCACATCGAAATACGATTCACAAATAAATAAAAAAAATCTGTAACGGCAACATAACGGAAGAGCTACGCCCTGAGATCAGGTGGTGAATGAGAAATGAGGAGCCAAGCATGTGCCTGTCGGGGGAATTGAGAGGGGAAAGAGAGCAGCCTTAATCCATTTGCAGCAGCAGGCTCAACCGATACCTGTATGCTTCTTTACAGAAAACATGACTTGCCAATAGCATGGGGAGAACTAACAGCCTGTCACACTGTTTGACTGACAGAGAGAAGACGCGCTGACAGGAGAAAATGGGCCAACTATTTTCCAATTACAGATAATCACAAAAATAGGCTACTCCTACCTGTGCCATTCAGTCCTCCCACCATCTACCCTTCACCCATAACATATCATATCACCCTAAAACCACTCAACCACATGGGTGTAGAGGAACCAGACAACCTGCAAACCACCAATAGTACACATCAAAGGTACAAAACACAATAACTGAGAATAATCGAAGTAAGATCCTCCGTCACATCATGTCAAAGACACCAATGAATTGCGGTATTTTCAGTAGGTACATTGTCAAGCAGGGCAGCCATGTGTGTGTGTCAACGGGTGTAAACGCTCCAACAGAACCCTGGATGGCAGCGACTGAAACGTATGCCACCCAACAAAGGCAACGCTGTGGCCACTGGGCATTACACCGCCGACGTCCTCCACCCCTGTTTCTCCACCGTCTTTATTTGAAGCTCGCATCCATTACAGACAAACAAGGGAATCTGCCTTTCAGGCGTTGCCCTAATCCAAGCTCATGTCTCCAGAAAAGTCCATTAATATTTACTGGAAAGAAGCACCAAGCTCATGTCTCCAGAATAGCCCATTAACAGTTACTGGAAGGGAGCACCAAGCTTGTGTCTCTAGAATAGTCCCTTAATATTTACTGGAAGGGAGCACCAAGCTCATGTCTCCAGAATAGTCCATTAACAGTTACTGGAAGGGAGCACCAAGTTCATGTCTCTAGAATAGTCCCTTAATGGTTACTGGAAGGGAGCACCAAGCTCATGATACCAACACACTGACTATTGTTTTGTGAAATTGGGCCAACATATACTGTTTGCTCCTATTCTGTTTGTTTTTATGCTTCAGGTAATTCATCTGCAGAGGTTGGATGGTAACTTGGACAGCAATTTCCAACTCATTATGAAATTATTTTTGAAATTATCATGAAAGATGTATATGAATAAACAGTGCTAAATTAAGCACCATATTGTGAATCAGGTCACTGGTTCTGCAGAGAGAAGCCATTAAAGAGCTAAAAAAACACATTAGAGCATAAAATGTAATGAAGTTGCATATATCGAGTATACAAACTTCCTGTTGGACAAGTGAACCTCCACATTAATTGAGATGAACATGACGGAGCTTCCCGGAATTACTGGCTAATTACAGAGCCGATATCTCCAAACTACATCACCCTGAAGATGAGATTCAAGGCAAACGGCTGCCGTGCAAGCCTGGCAAAGCATCACCAGAAATGACACCCAGCGTCTGGTGGGTCGATGGGTTACAGACACAGGCATATACTGGATGCAAAGGAGATATGACCAAATATTAAATGCATGTGCTTCATTCGGACATTCATTTCTCTTTCCCACTCCGTGTGCTTCCATGATATTGACTATTTATAAAACGGTTTTGTGTTGATCAGTGACCAAAACTGCTTATTCAATCAATTTTCAGATCATAAAATAACACAATAAAAGTGGTGAAAGTCAAAATGGAGTAAATACTTTTGAGAGCAACTGTACTGTCAAATAAAATCTGAGACTGTACACTTTAACCATATCTTAACTGTTTGATATAAAATCCAAGCAGTTAATGTATTGCCACAGTATTAGCAAACATGTTCGGCATTACAGTTTGCATATGGCAGAGCTATGACATACATGTCATTGCAGTGAATGTGGGATGTAAGTAACGGGAGAATATCACAACGGTTCTCCCCTTCAAAAGAGACGTCCATAATCTAGGCCATGTCACTTTGGATTCATTATTGGAGGTCTGACCGAGTACAGTTTAACTAGTACTCACAGATAGTCGGCCATGTTGTGCTCCAGGAGGGTATGCGTTTCAAATCCGTGGGGCACATTGTCCAAGTACTCATTCCCTATTCCACAGATGAAACACTTGGTCTGCAGAGAAGGAAGATAAAGGAATCTTACACAACACAATTATATATGAGAATAGCATTAAGAAGCAAAAAGAATGATTTAAGCACTGTCCTAAAGATTTATTTTACATTTACATTTTGGTCATTACCAGACATTTTTTTTTATCCAGAGCAACTCAGTTAGCTCATTCAACTAAATATAGCTAGAATGGACGTACTCACAGGTAGTAGAAACATTCAGAACACCTCAGTCCTTAAATAGTTTGCATTTATACATTTTGTGTGAAAGGCATGCACGTTTAAGACAAAATTAATGCTCTCATGCATGCATGTATTTGTTTCTAAAAGGTTCCTAGTGGATTTTAATTTCAGACATACCGAATGTGTATGCTAAAATATAAATGTAATAATATAAAACCGTCTTTTTCTGCATTTGCCATGTTCTCTCGGAAATGTGTCCCAATTATCTCCAACTCATTAGTATTTCACTTTAAGTGTCCCCTCATTAAGGCTACTGATAACCCTTTTAAAACACTCTTTCTGAATCCACTTAAAACATCTGCCACAGTCTCGTCAACTTCCACACTGATTATAGTTGACCTGGAGGTAACCTTGAGTGCAAGAAGCAACATGGTCACCACACCCAAAACTGCACTAGGAAGATAACTTCCTAAGTAACTTCTACAAAGAACTTTTTTGCAGGAACCTATCGAAAGAGAATATTGCATGTGCAGAATTTTCTCCGAGAAGAAACGGTGTGTGTGGGTGTGTGGGTGTGTGTGTGTACCCAATAGATCTCCATTTCACTTGGGACAACTGGAGATTTGATAACGCTGTACTAACACGAGATGACACACACCTGCAGGTTGGTTATTCTCATGGGGGTTTCCTTCCAATCAAGCTTAGTTTAGCCGGATTAGTCCATTCATGTCCACAATGGAAAGGTATCGTTTCTGATGGTACGCTTGCTCTTACCGAGCGCACCCATGCATGTCTGAATACACATTGGAATCAGCCAAAACGTGTGTCTACAATGTGCGAAGCACGCCTGTCATTTCACCTCCATGTCCTCTTTCACCTGCTCCTGTTGATCACGCAGCTCCCCGAAAGCATCTATTATCAACCCTACAGGGTTAGGGGACAGAAACATTTGTCACAAGTATTGCGCGTGCTCCCATTACATTTTCAACATGACCGAACCGTCTGTCCGACTCAATGGAGTCATTATGGAGACAGACATGAGTGTGTGTGTGTGTGTCTAAATGCGTGTCGCATCAACAAGTAGTCTAACCCTGAATGATGGCCAGGAGGATGACGATAACGAAGAAGAAGAAGGTGATGTCAAACATGATTCTGACCACCTCAAACTCATCCCCTGCCGGGTCCAGGATCTCGTCACCAATGCCCCCGCCCGCCCGAACGCCCACGTACATGTGGAACATGTAGCACTGCAGACACATGGGAGGAAGGACTT
Source organism: Novumbra hubbsi (assembly GCA_016801125.1). Classification (NCBI taxonomy): domain Eukaryota; kingdom Metazoa; phylum Chordata; class Actinopteri; order Esociformes; family Umbridae; genus Novumbra; species Novumbra hubbsi. The sequence goes on along the minus strand of JACXGK010000143.1, from coordinate 107,325 downwards.
TGATTCAGAGTTGCTGGGGTGGCGCATTGGGGGATAATAGCTTTCACCTGGAATGAGGTATACCATTTATCGCATTTAGCACCAACCCTCAAACCATACAGGCTTTTGCCGAGGTATATGCAAGTGTGTCATATGTCATAATAAGTGTTACAAAAATATATATTGGGATTGAAAACGGGGAAGTTGATAAAGATCTCATCTCAGGCTGCAGAGGGATACTGCCTTTCAACTGTCCATGAATAGGACTGGATTTAAATAGACATGCAAACATACACCGATGAGCCAAAACATTATGACCACCTGCCTTATATGTTGTCGGTGCTCCACGTGGAACCAGAACAGCGCCGACCCACTGAGGCATGGACTCTGCAGGATCCCAGAGGGGGTCCTGTGGTATCTGGCTCCAACACATTAGCAGCAGATCCTTCAAGTCCTGTCAGAGCCGGGGTGAAGCTGACGTGGATCGGACATGTTGGATAATCGATTTACAGCATCATCGGGACGAAAGAGGCCACTGCCATCAGGGAATGCCATCGCCATAAGAGGTGTACCTGGCCTGCGACGAGGTTTAGGTAGGTGACACGTGTCACACTGAGGTACACATGAATGCCCGGACCCAGGGTGACCCAGCAGAACGTTCCCCAGAGCATCACACTCCCTCCACAGGCTTGTAGTCTTCCCACAGTGCCTCCTGGTGCCATTACCTCTCCTAAGGTAAACAGTGGACACCTACGTGGCCGTCTACGTGATGTAAAAGAAAACGGGACTCATCGGACCAGGGGCCTCGGACCACTCCTTGTGGTCACTCATCACTGCTGACTGGGAGCACCACACAAGCTTAGCCTTTTCGAAAGTTCTGACATCATTGTCTGGACATACCCATTTGTCCCATGCCAAAGTCACTCACGTCTTGACTCCTGCCTCCGACACGTTGAATTCAAGAAATGATTGTCACCATCTAATCTACCAGGTCTTGACCAGCGCCCTTGTTTGGAGAGGAGCGACGTTATTCCCTTCACCCTTCAAGTTGTCATAACGTTTTGGCTCATCGGTGCATACCTCAAAATGGGCATCAATGTCAGAAATGATTTTCCTTGGTTTATCCGATTTGGACTACGAGCGAGTGTGTGTCTCTGTCTGCGCTGCTACGCGCATTTAACTCACCGTGAGCATGTCGTCACACTTCATGTCGAGAGCTTCGCCGTCTTCACCGCTGTTGTAGAATTTGCGGAAGAAGTTAAAGGCCACCACAGTGTAGAGGTAGACCACCACAGCCAGCAAACCCAGAGTCAGGACCAACTGACCAATGCAGAGACAGCGACACAAGGTTATATAACGAGGGGAAAGAACAGAGATGAATATAACACGTCTGTGTGCACACACACACAGAGCACAATGGAAACTGAAACAGAGGTTTAGATACTGTACCTGTTTGCCATTGTGGGTAACAGAGGTCAGGACCGTTCTTAGGGTCTTAAATCCCATGGCAATATCCAACAGATGAGCAGCGAAGAAGAAGTTATTAGAATGGCCCAGGACTGACATAGTCATATACCATGCCAGGTACAGGAATGACTATGTACACACACAAGAAAATAAAACAGGAAGACATGGGTAATATATGCCTTCTTGGTTATCTGGGCTAAATTGTGTGATAATCTGGAAGCACAGAAGAAGAGAAAGAATTCAAGTTTATTATATGTATGATAAAGTTGTACCACTAAATGAAGACACAAAAAAAAATTTGAAAAATGTTTTACAAATCTTTTCTGTCAAGTCTGATGCCAAGTCATGGCCAATCCAGAAGGTATGCTCCAAACATAACTTACCTTTGTTTGTCAGATTTAATATGATGAAGAAATATCATCAGTGGCTTTTAGCTCTCTAAATCCACCCTTTCGGTGAAATCAAGATAATCCATATTTTTTGCATAAAACGTTTATTATCACTACGTTTTAATTTAAAAATATAATTGAATATTTTCCAATTATGAAATCTGATCAGATAACATATACAAATTGGGCCCAAACATAAAACACTGTTAGACCATTAAATGAATAGCTGATTTACTTACATTGTCAGTGAACACTACTCCTAGTTTCCAAATCTGGTATTTAACATCAATGGAGTTGAACCTGAAACGTATTACAGTTTGTTTTTCATTGCTTGGGTACTAATATTATACGTTTCTTGGTATAAAAAAATCCAGTAAGGACGTTTAACATTGACTGAGTACAATACACATGATCACATAATCAGTGTACCATAGTGCTTGAACAACAGAGCCACAAAGACCATACATTGCTTATGTATGACACAATACTGTAAAATGCACTACATGATTACCATCCATAATTGCAGAGCTAATTTATTTCACATCTTTGTATCCACAACTGGTAATCATTTTAAGATGGGACGTGAACATTGGCAATGTCTTTTTACATGCAGAGCAGGATTATAGCAGGTTTAGATTCGCCATGCCAAAAGATGTTTCCCTCAGTGCAGGCAAAATGAAGCACGGAGAAATGGGCAGGCTGGTGGTCCAATGCAGTTGGAATTACAGTGAACTTAACACTGACAAAACCGTAGAGGTGGTAGATCAGAAAACACCCCACACATCTACCTTTTGAGACTAAGGGCTCAGATGTTAGCTCAGTTGAATCACTCAAATGTTTAGGGAGAATTCTCTCCCACAATCAGGTGGGATAATAACATCACAGCTATCACGTAGAAAGCAGCACAAACTGTGACCCTTCTTAAAGTACAGGATTATGCCATAAGGTTTATGTCATATTTTAGAATGGACAAGGCACAGTTATTCCACATTCATTTATGGACGTGCAAATATGAAAAAACTCTAAACACACAAAAAGCTATTTAGAACATAATCTGATTAGGAGATGTTCAGATTTAAGGGTGAAACACATTTCCACTCACAGAGCAGTCCAGACGGCCTCTTTCTTAGGTCTTCTCCTCTCTTGACCCTCGGTACTGAAATCCAGAGCAGCCTTATCTAGCCCCAGCAGTTCACTAATGTGGTCACAGCCATACAATTTCCCATATTTATCTATCACCTGAGGAGAAAGATAATGTTAGATACTTTTTAAAAAGTCAAGTGTTAGGACAATGCCTTCAGATTGCCTGCCCAATAGCTGTTTAGCACGAACTTCAACAGTCCCATGCAAGACTATTTTTGTTTCATCCAAAGGACTCAACAATGGGACAAATGCAAGACCTGGGAGGAGGGAGACACCAAACCACCACTTCAGAGAAATGGCCCTGTGCTAACCCCACAATGACTAGGGGAAAACACATAGGTCAAGTTCTACCACAGGATTTTCTTGGGTTATCCAGGTCTCGGCAAATAAATAAAGTGAAGGTCCCGATGAGCAGAACAGGCCAAGACGAAATTGGCGTTGCTGACGGCAGATCTAAAGTACCAAACACTGATGAAGACCAAGATTTTTGATATGGATTGTGCAGATCTGGGACACACCTGTAATTCCACTTCCCTTCTCTCGTTTTTCCACGACAACTCAGGGAGTCTTAGCATTCGCTCCAGATGATGCTTGCCGAGCATAGTTGAGAACTTTCCCACTTAAACACATGCACGCATAACCTATACAATGACAAATGGCCCCTGCCACTTAAAATGCCCTGCCACTAGTTGATCTGTCAGGAGGCAGCTAGCAGCAAATTGTACACAGTCATCCGTTCAGTTAGATTATCGGGAAGATAATAATTGATGTATAAAAATATACCCATCATCACTTAACAGTACAGGAGTCTAGTTCCGGATATGAATATCGATACACATCTTAAAATAAGGTATCACAATGGTGTGGTGGCTAATGTACCTACCTTCCTTTTCACAAATTTATCCCAGTAATTACTGGGGAAAGACCTACAACAAAACAAACAGAAAAAAAACTACATTTCAGTACATCGCTTATTTTGTCAAAACTCATTTTTAAAACTAATAGAAGAAATAAAAAAAAGAGGTCCCAAACAAACGTTTTAAAGGTCTATGGCGTGGGTTGTTTTATGTTTTTCCATAATTCTTTACTAAGCTACAATGGACTTGCTTTAAGGTTGTCTGCAACGCAGTACAGTCAATGCAGATGACAAACACACTTAAGCAAAAGAGCAATAACAGCGTAATGGGAACATGAGTGAACTGACGGTGTGTTGACCGCCAGCCTGTCCCATTGGCTTTTGACGTCCTCGTCACGTGGCTGCTCAGTGAGATAGAGGCCAGCAAACTCCATCTTTCTTGCCACTTCCTTCTCCCGCTTGAAGACAACCAGCGGAACCTAGTAGCCAAACACAAACAACAGTAAAAACCCCTCACAAAGTATATACCTGAAAGGCACAATATTGCCTAGTTGCCGCTGTATTTATTAGTTTTTTAGCTCTATATAGATTCAATAGCTATCTAGTATGCAGTGTGGTATGTCATGTATTATAGTTCAAGGCAACACTATATTTGCTATCATTGTTTGCTTCTCAGCTCCTGTACCTTGAGGCAATAGTAGCCAATGATACAGCAGAATGATATAAGGGTATGAGCGATGGACAGGAAGCGGAGAGTGGGTTCCATGTAACCAGTGCTCTCCTCCAGGACAAACTGCACACTTTCTGGGGTGTTGTCATCAACCAGATTATCTTCTTTATCCGCCGGCACCGAGCTGTGAAAGACCACCCCCGCTTCCTTGTGTTCCTCACTTAAAGAAGAGGATGACGACACCTAGACATGTGTATGAATTGTGTTAAACAATTAAACTTCCCTGGCCTTTTTTTGAATCATTACACAATGGCCCCCCCCAAAAAAGGAAACAAATTACAACTATCAACGTTGCCTAACACGATTAATATTATTTCATATGACTGTGATATTTGTTTATAATATACATTTAGTATATAACATAACATCATCGCAGCAGGATTTCTTTTGAAATTATATACAGGCTTAATTGCTTTAAACTAAAACAATCTTGGTTTTCAATGGGTAGTTCTGGGGTCTCATTTCTTAAATGGTGTACTACCATTATCTGGTGTCTGTCTATAATTTGTGTAATTGTTTGTACTGACCTGCTTATGCTAATGTGCGCCACTTCATACTACACAAGACAGAGTAGTCACTAGTCATCACTGTATTCCAAAAGGTTAACAGAAAGTAACTGTCTGGCTAGAATTACGATTAAGTGAGTTTGATATTGAATGGCAAAGTATTGGCACTTCCTGTCTATATACTGTTATTCATACCATTTTGCATTCTTCCCTTGTTGGTCTTATGCTTATATATGGTAATCCTAGTATTTCATCTTTTTATTATTTTTACAATAAAAAAAAATAAAAAAAGCTAAAATAAAAATAAGTTACAAACAGCGTCAATGCAAAGAAAACGATTTGTTGTGGTGGTCACACACCTTGTAGAAAAGAAGAATGAAGTTGATGGCAAAAGCAGCAAACAAAGCCAGCATCCGCATGTTGTAGAAATTCCTCGCAAAGTAATTCTGAGAATGAGACATGGTCAAATTTAGAGGAGCATGACAACTTGTGTGTGTGAGTGTGTGTGCCGGCGTGCATGCGTGTAAGTGTGTTAGAGCAGTTCTAACCAACAGTCTCTTCTGGACAATGGTCATCATTTCCCAATAGGCTGATTCCTGATGTTCTGGTTCCTCAGGTTTGCTGATGCATCTTCTAACTTCCTGTTTATCTTTGGCTCCAGTCTTCTCAGAATCTTCCACTCTGCAAAGACAGTTCCAAACTTCGTCAACTTGAAACTTTTCACATGTTTTCATACAGTGTTCCATCTTAAAGGCTATTAGCTATATATTGAGTCATGTTTGGAGTTTCACTTGGCCTAAAGTTGTACTGAGGCAGGATTATACTTAGAATGTATTGAGGCTTTTAAAAGTAAAGGTGAGATCGAAAGAAACTCACTCTGCTTTCTCGGACTCAGATTCATTCTTTTCTGCTACTCTTTCTGTTTCTCTGGCACCTTGACTCTGGCATAAACATGATATGCAGTAAACATGAGCACATTGGTAATTTATATCACTCAAAATTGTTTGGACAAAATATCATCAGGTATCAACCTATATGGACATAAAATGTGAAGGTCTAAATGTAATGAAAAACGTCTGTATGGTTTTATGGACAACACAAATACCCAGAATGTAAAACATGCCGAGTCTAAAAAATACCTGTTGTTTCCCATTGGTTCCAGTAGAGGAGGGTTGGCCAGCGGCTGCATTGAACAAGTCAGTCAGACTGGCTGTTAGCTCATAAGACATTAGCCTGTATTTACCTCCATCTTTACTCACTCGCAGACCGAAAATGTTGGACAAGAAATTGGTATCCCTGGGGGAAATGGCTGACTGATCTAGACCACTCAGGTCCTCGCGGAAGGAGAACCGTCTGCTGTGACCCCCCTCCCCGTAACCCCCATGCCCCCCGGTGACCTCATCAAGTGTGGGCTCAAATATGCCACCAAGCAGGTTGACCATCCTCATCTTCTTGGCCCCTTCAACGAGTCCTCCATTCACGAACACAATGTAAAGTGCATAGAGGAACCAACGACCTACAGAAGACACACAGTGAACAAAGCCAATGAAAATGCCCCCGAAGAAAGAAACCCATACCATGACTAAATCCCTGATAGTCCTCTTCTTGAGCTGCTTCTTCAGGTTATTCGCAGAGAGCATAGACATCAGCCTCACAAAACCATATGGTAGAGCAAAAACCAGGAGCCATATTGTGGACACGGAGAAAAAAAGGTTTCGCGATTTATCAAGCTGCCTTTTACCAACTTTATTACCCTGCGTTTTTTCATCCTTTTTGCCTGCCAACCTGTCCCCAGTGTCGGTCCCTGAAATCTGAGCTGCCAGCTGCATTTCAAAGATGGTGTCCTCGCAGAAGTTGACAAACATCTCCATTTTTTCTTTCCCATCACCCTCATTAACTACATCGAAGATAAACTGTCTCTTAGACTCTTTGACTTGGGGCTTCTCCCACTGAGTGCGGCTAGACTCGCTGATCTCAAAGTAGACCCTCTCGATGCGCTTGTCACTTCCAAGGATCTCAATACGCCCCAGGTAGGGCTGGAAGTAGCTCAGAACACACTCTGCTAGCTCCAGAAAGGTGACGAGGCGTTTATCATGAGGCATATGCTCCGACAGATTGGTTAGGAGAACAGCAATGTTGAAACCAATGTCTTTGGCTGGTTCATGGAAGCGATTCACGAATGCATGGTAATCCAGGAGTTCACTTTCATCCGTCTTCATGCATGACAGGAGGAACAGGGTCTCACGATGGGAGAAACGCTTGCAGGCATCCATGGCCCTCTGGAAGTCCTTCTTTGAGATGTAACCTCGGCTCTTGTGGTCATACTCTTTAAATGCATCGGAGGAGGTCAGGTCTTTGAGTTTGAGGAACATGTCAAAAAACGTCAGGATCGTCTCAACATTGCAGGAAGATTCCACCAACATATCCACCATTTGTTTGCCAATTGTTCCATTTACCACATTACCTAGAGAAGAAAGTGAGGGAGGTATGCACTTCAGCTTTTGCTTGCAATTATTAAATACAGTATATTCACCACGAATAACAACTATAGATCTTACCTTCTAACATAGACAACAACATGACAACCATGTCCTTTTGCAAATCCATAAATTCTTTCAGAAGTTCAATTTGGCTTGAATCCTATGAATGGGAATATACCAAAATAAACCGTGGAACAACTACTCTAGTAAAACAAATACAAAGACATTGCTTTTTGGAGAACACCGCCATACTGTATAACTACATATGACAGAGCCAAGGGATCAACATCATACTAACCTGAGAGAGCTTCATCTGCATGTGAGCAAAGACATGTAGAAAGCCCACCACTGCGTCCCACAAACGACTATGGGCCAGACTCTGCTGGTTGCCAGTACAAGGCCCCTTTTAAAAGGGTAGTCAAATCAGAGCAACAATCATCTACATTTAACAACACAATACATGGTTCGACCTCACAATAAAGAAACTGACAGCACAGTCAACCTACTTGGATATACTCTGTGAGACAGTTGAAGACCTGCTTGGCCACATTGATGGCCTTGGAGAAGTTATGCTGGCCATGTTGGTCAATCACGTCCTTCCCAGAGTAATACCAGAAGAAGTCACTTATCGACTCCTGGGCACCAAAAGACAACCACAACAACTTAAATAGGCTTGTAAGTAATACTTAATCATACAGACCACTTCAAAGTATGCATTATACTAATGATGAGCTCTAATACAGTGCATCCAGAAAGGATTCACAGCGCTTCACTTTTTCCACATGTTGTTATGTTTCATTTGTATTCCAAAATTGATACAATCATTTTTTCCCTCCAAAAGAATTAGTCTGCTTCAGTGAAAGATGAATGTAGCAATGTACAGAGACATCTCCAGAGTGCTATGGACCTCAGCCTGGGGCAAAGGTTCATCTGGACAACAGGACAACAACCCAAACCACACAGCCAAGATAACACATGAGTGGCTTCAGGACAACTCTGAATGTCCTTGAGTGGCCCAGCCAGAGCCCAGAGATCAAACTGATTGAACATCTCTATACTGATCTGAAAAAGTGCACTGACGCTCCCCATCCAACCTGATTGACTTTGAGAGGTCCTGCAAAAAAGAATGGGAGAAACTGCCCAGAAATAGGTGTGCCAAGCTTGTAGCATCATAAGGATTGAGGCTGCAATTGCTCCCAAAGGGGCTTCAACACAGTATTGCGCAAAGGCTGTGAATACTTATGTACCCGTCTATAGTTTCATTCACTAAAAATATTAAACAAACCTTTTTTACTTTGTCATTATGGGGTATGTACAATTTTGTGGAAAAAAAGGTATTGAATACATTTTGTATTGAATACATTTTGAAATAAGGCTGTTACAAACTGTAACTAAATGTGGAAAAAGTGAAATGTTGTGAAAACGTTCCTGATGCACTGTAAATAATTTTTTTACCTGAACTCTCAGAAGGTAGTCCACAGTGGAGATTATGATGTTCACAGTTGTGTTGTTTCCCGTTTGTGTTCGCAAATAATTCTGAAAATCTACAGAACAATTTGAAATTGTAATCATTGTAAAATAGGCCAATAACACAAATTAGGAGTAAAGCAGACAAGAGATGTGAATTATAGAATGAGCACCTGAGTTGTGTCCTTCACAGAGGAGTTGTAAAAAACGGAAAAGGTCACAGGTCAACTCTTCGTCAGACATGACTTTCTTCCCTGAGGAAGAATTGGAATTTGTTATCAAGCCAAGGCATTTACATTTACATTTACTGTCAGTCATTTCATGTGTTTTTTTCACTTATGAATATTGTACCTGAATTGTCGTCAATGACCATCCCTAACCCTTCTGCTTTGTTTTGCCTCTCAAATGCATTCAGATCCAGCACACTGTGTGAAATAACAGTTAAAACAAGAAAACGGTTCTTGCATGTCAGTCCTGTCATGTTCACTAAGTAAACTTTCTGTTACATTCATCATTGAGGATTATGTTGTCATTTACCCACCTACAAGATTGCATGAGTCCTGCCAAGCTCTGGAAGAAACACACATCTCTCTTATCTCGCAGATATTCCAACATTTTCTGTCAAACAAAACATCACAAAAACGTGCTGAATTTAGGAGGAGTAGGTATTATTGCATGTGAAAATCTGGGAACACAAACACGACATAATACAATGTGATAAATTAAGTAGAATCGCTTTGATTGTCTTCCTATTGTTAAGGAGGGGCTATTCCCCTTGCTGTACTATAATAACAATAATATATTGCATTTGTAAAGTGCTTTTCAATATAAAGAGCCTCCACAGAACAAGAAAAATAAAATAAGAAAATAATAATATTAAATAAAAACAGAAAATACACATTAAACTGTAATGATAAACAGTAAACTGAAGATTTAATACATATTGTTATATAATATTGTACATTAAAATTTAAATAAATGGAAGGGTAAAGCGACAGAGGTGTGCCTTGAGGCCAGCTTTCAAAGCCATAACTGTCTGAGCAGCCCTGAGGCTGTTAGGAAGGGAGATCCAGAGGTGAGGTCCAATGAAAGAAAAGGTGCCGTCTCCCATTTTTCTGAGTTCTACAGGCAAGTATCATGCTCTTGAAGATAAAAGCTTCAACTAGAAGATTTTCTACACTTTGTATGGACTGGACAAACCTTCCTGGAGAAAGCGCTGATCTGTCCACAAAGAACAAATGAAGAGAGAGCAGCTGAAATAGCAGTGTTTTCAGGGGTAATCCAAGGATCCCTCAGGACCAAAATGCCAAGGGGCTGAAGGGCATCAAAGATGAACTTAGGCTTGTTGACAGCAGACTGACAGTTTCAAACACTGCCGGGCACCAGGAACTACACAAAGGTTTTTATGGAAAGAGACACAAATTCATGATGTTTGTGGGCATGTGGTGGGAGGCATCGGTGAAAGCTACATGGAGAAAAGTGAATTGGTGTAGAGAACACACACGTGCTGGAAAGAAATACACATGCACCAATGCAGTATCCACTGAATAGAAAGAAATGAAAAGGTTGTAATATTAATAACTCCCACTGCAAAAGCATTAATGGCCCTGCTCCTAAAACAATGCTAACCTGTCAACAATTTACAAGCAGTAAGTTATATACAATTTACTGAACACTCCTGTTAAGACCGATACAGGAGCAGATGTACCTAACTATCAAAATACAGTTTCAAACAACAGTAAATTAATTTTTATCATTTCATCTGTCAATAATAAACACAATGAAACTAAAGTTACTTAGGTCTGAACATCTATATGGCATCTATAAAAATGTCTGAAGATAAAACTTTTAGAACAAGGCATGTAGATCATATACATTATTTATACAAACATGTTTGTACAGTTATATTTGACATCTCCAAATAGGTGTGATCTATTTTGTATGAAGCCAAAAAAGATCAAACATAATTAGAAATACAAAGCTAGACACAGATTTGTTGACACACCTCGTCCTATAAGTTTGTGTTCCAAAAACATTTGTTTTAGCTCATGTAACACATTTTACTAGTCAAGTAAATGTTTTACTAGTTACACATTTTTTGTTCACTGTTATAGTTGCTTAGACATTAAGGCAGTGTTAGTGACTGGTAAAAATCTAATGAATACATACTGAGCACCAGAGTTTGTCATACTAAAACATAAATATACCTGAAACTATTAAATAATTTATATTTTATAATCCAATGTTACTACTCTGACCTACACATTTGAAATATGTTTCAAGCTCTTATCAAGGAAGTCATTTTCTCTCAAGTTTAAAATAAATGGCTTGTTATGTGTTCTCATGTCAACAACACAAATGTACTGATCCAGTTACGCAAAAATGTACCTTTAGGTACTTTCAGATTAAACTCTCTTTAGCATTTGCTTGAGTTACGGCATGCAGGATGCTGAAATCTGATACTGACTGGATGTCTGATAACACAAGCAAGTGTTATTTCCCCAGGTTTTCCTTGTTTAATTAAATGGCATGTTCAACAGTGTCAGAGATCTAGAAATAAAACCACAGAATTGCGTTTTTTCATCCAAAGCATTTACCAAATCATTCACAATGCCAAAACCCTCATGGAATGAATGGTAATAAGTAACCCGGGCCTCCGGGGAAACGTGATGGGGGAACAACTGCCAGCACCACGGCACTTTTGATTACCTAAAAGACATTGATAAAGGTATGTTTTTTAGACCAATTTGCCAGATGATTTGCAAAAATTCATTTCTCTCGTTCCTTTTGGAGCGCTGCTGCAGACTATGCGCGTGTCTGGGCCAATCAGATCTACTGAAGTTGCAGGTGGCATTTGCTGGACACAAATCTCAAGATGCGCTCACTCTGGTATGTATTTAGCAAGTGTCATAACACCTCACACACAACGGAAACAAGCTAAAATGTGAAAATGAATATAGAAGGCCTAAACATTATCGTTATAGGTTATTATTTATAACTCAAGCATGATTATTCATGTTTAGGTGTGTCATAGCAATAACCACATGTTTCAGTCTGAATTGCAGGCATCTATTCTACTTCATATTCACAGTAATGCCCAACAGAAGCCCAAACCTAATGTTCTCGAGAAAATAGGGATCTCATTTAGATGACACTGTATTTACTTGAAACTTTGCCTGGCACGTCTATTCTTTTTATAAAAGCACTTATTACCTAATGCAATAAGGCATGCTCAGCCCTGAGACTTTTAAGAATAATTCCTGTTGTTCTCGTGGGCTTTCTATAAACCACCCCGTTGTTCTAGCTTTTAATATGCATTTGTATAAACAAGGACATGGCTGGTGCAAACAGGGGTTCCATCCTGCTCAAGGGCAAAAGCTGCAAGACAACATTGTATTCTAACCTTCTACTTGAAAACCAGAACAGGATTTATTCACTAAGTACATTATACACACACAGAATTGTTCTTGGTGTAATGGTGCTGCTGGTAGCAGACAACATGGTCAGAATACATTTGTGGGGAGCTGTTACAAAAAAATTAGACCTCAGTGGTTATATTATATCCAACACATTATTTTACCTTCCGATTACAGTATATGCTCTGATCTACTGTAGATGTAGTGGTGAATCCGCTCCGGTGCCTACTTAGTGATCGCTGTGATGCTTTCCTCCCACCTGAAATGGTGAGATGATGGTCCCTAGGAAATGATTCAGCCACAGACACAGCTGAGCTCACAATCTCAAGGTGGATCGGTGGGAGGAATTTCCTGAGGTAAAACCACCATGGTTTTATCTGTGTTCGCAGGTCATTTTTCTACTGCACGGGGCAACCAACCGGTCAACCTCTTCGGTGTAATCTGTAAACCTGAGTAGCTTGACAGATGCATTGTTGGAGGTACAGTCGTTCGCAGGGTTTGTCCAGTTGGTCAAGAAGTCAGTTATCCACTGATCTGAGAGCTGACAGGACTCAGGGTGAGACCCAAAAGCAGACTCAGGGAGACTGATGCAGGTTTTGTGAAGCAGAGAGAAGTCGTGGGGCAGATAGGCTTCGGTACACGGTTGGCATAAACGTCGAGGCAGGCAGAGGTTGGTACACTGCAGGTCTAAGGAAAAACAACTCTATGGACTGACGCACAAGACAAAAAAAGAACACAGGGACGACTCAGGGAAATCACAAGACAAAGTGGCAACTGAAACAGACAGTGAAAGCAGGTTAAGTAGGTGGGGAATCACCTGGTGGGGGTGAGACCAGACAACACAGGTGGGGGTGAGACCAGACAACACAGGTGGGGGCAAGCAGGGCTGAAGAGGCGGACATGCAGTATTCAGCTGGAAGAGTTTGTCATTTAGTAGTTCTGGCATGGTGGTGTCAAATCACAGCAGTTCTGGTTTTTAAAGAGCCTGTTTATCTCCTGTTCTGTGAGGTTAAGGGATTAGGTGCACGTGGCTGTAGTGGGGCTGTCTGGTAATTAAGGGGCAGTAAAATGTTTTTATATTAAGGTAATTTACATTAATATACTGCTTGATTTTGTTTGGCTGAGCTGGTTTCACAACAACAATGGGGGGGGGGGGGGGTAGGTTTCTAGCTAACAATTTGTCTGGTTCCTTTCTTAACAAAAGAGGGGTCTTTGCTGGTTATTTGTTTTTCCAGCCTGGATATAAACAGTTTCTTGCAAACTGGGCTTTCTCTTGGTCTCTCAAGAGGGATCTGTACCTGCTCCTGTGACAGACCTGACAGGCCTCTATCCTTGTCATTGAAGAGACTTGTACCTGCTCCTGAGCTCTGTGGCAGACCTGACAGTCCTCTATCCTTCTCATTGAAGAGACTTGTACCTGCTCCTGGGCTCTGTGGCCGACCTGACAGTCCTCTATCCTTCTCATTGAAGAGACTTGTACCTTCTCCTGGGCTCTGTGGCAGACCTGACAGTCCTCTATCCTTCTCATTGAGGAGACTTGTACCTGCTCCTGGGCTCTGTGGCAGACCTGACAGTCCTCTATCATTCTTATTGAGAAGACTATTGCTTACCCGGAAATAATGGCTTGTCATTTATATAGATTATCTTTGTTTATTTGACTATATATGGGACAAGGGTCTGTCTGAATTACATCCATTTGGATTTGATGAAGGTTCAACATGAAGAACAACAATGCCTAAACCAAAGATTAAATAAGTATTATCAGATTGGGATACAATTTTTTTCAGGAGAACATACAGAGATGTCTATCAAAATAGCATAGCCTTTTCGTTTTGGAAAACTGAATGCATCATATATTTTTGAACCCTATAGCGGTTGCCCGGTTCACTTACATTCTAGCACCAAAAAAATATATATATAGTTTATAGGTAGGGTTATAAACTGTCTCTATAGACTAGGAATGTTTTAGATAATCTGTAAATAGTGCCCGGGTTCAAAAATAATAAACTTATGCTTCAAGAACTTTTTCAAAAGTGTATACTTATGATTTCTACCTGTATATTACTAAACCTTTGGCCTAGAAACATTCTACGGTTTACAACAAACCCATAATAAAACAACTTTTTACATTCAGGTTAAATGGCTGAATGTTAACGCTGGATGAAAAAATAAAACACATATGGTGTTCAATTTATCGACTTTCAAAGGAACATTTCTGTCTCATTATTCCTCTAACAGCAGTGTTTTATGTACTGTACAAAAAAGGTTGAGTGCACTTTTGTCCAATGTATGTAAGTTAAAATGGTATTATCCATCAGAGGACTGATATATGCTGGAGCACAAATGGCTTTATCTCTGGTAGTACCAAAAAGACAAAATGTAACATTTTCTAACAGCATCCAAGAACAATCTGAGTGATCAACTGGGATATGTCCCTAAAGGTACAGGATGATCCCAGAGCAGGTTTGTTTACACTATTGTTTTGGACCAAAAGTAGGGTAGAAGATTTATGTGGTCATCTTTAAGTTAATGCTTGAAATGCTTGAAAAGCCTGAACTGTCTATACTGAAAAATCCTTCTAAACAAAGTGTTTCTAAACAGAATGATCCTCAGCTGAAATCCTGGTGGTCAAAGTATACCTTTTGAACAGCGGCATTTCCTCCATTCAGAACAGAAATCCCAAGCTTCAAGCTGGATGCCACCATGGACCCCAAGTCACCTTTGAAATGAGAAAGTTGCTTATGGTTATAATGAGAAACAATCACCAAACATCACATTTTATGTTGTTGGATATTTCAATAGTTATATTTTAGATGTCCAAAAAAAGGTTGGTTACCTTTACTAGCACTGATGGTTTGGAGGACCATCTCAGCTGCTCCATGGTCATGAAGAATGGCTTGCTGATACAGTAGCTTCTGTTTTTCCATCTCCTTCTTCTGATAATCCATCAGTCGATTACCCAATCAATCATAAGTTATTTGACTATATTTCATGGATTACCGCTTGACAGTTCCTTAACACTGATCAATTTAAAGAAAGACAATCCATATGTTCAGTAACATTTTGTTCATAAGAACGTCAAGGGGTGTCTGGAGTATGCTAAAGGCTACTGGAACGTTGATCAATCAATAATGTAGCTTTTTGGCAACAAACACTCATGATGGTTTTGGCATAAACAGAATGGTGGTTATGCCGAAAACAATCTGATCCTCACTGTTAAGTATGGTGGAGGTTCTGTGATGGGCATCATGAACTCCATGAAATACCAATAACCTTTATATCTGAATCTGTCTCTGCCAGGAAACAAAAACGGGGTCGTCATTAAATCTTTCAGCAAGACAATGATCCTAAACATACAGTATCTCACAAAAGAGAGTAAACCCCTCACCATTTTTGTAAATATTTGATTATACTGAAGACATGACACTCTGCTAATGTAAAGTAGCGAGTGGACAGCTTGTATAACAGTGTAAATTTGCTGTCCCCTCACAATAACTCAACACACAGCCATTAACGTCTACACCGCTGGCAACAAAAGTGAGTACACCCCTAAGTGAAAATGAACAAACAAATGATTCACTGAACACAAAAGCAAGCTTCTGGCCTGGCCATCTCAGTCCCCTGACAAGAACCCTTGAAAACCTGTGGGCTGATCTGAAGAGGAGCGTACATAAGAGAGGACCAAAGACCCTGGATGATCTGGAGAGATTCTGTAAAGAGCAACGGTCTTAGATTCCTAACTCTGTATTCTCCAACTTAAATAGATGTTATTGGCAAAGGGAGGTTGTACAAAGTATTGATTGCCAGAGAGCCAATAACCATGGTACACATTGTTTTGTTTGACATAATTATTTTGTGGCTGATTTTTTTTCTTTTAGAATCACCGTCATACATTAGTTAGCCATGAAATGTTAAATCCTTATCAAATCATGATTGAGAATCTTAGAGCAGAATGAAAGTTATACTTTTGAAAAAAATCTTTCAAATTCACCCTAATGTACTATAAAACGTGTTTTCAATTATGTCTGCTCTTACAACGAGCAGTGCTATCATAAGGTGGAATTCAGACACTTACTTCAAAACTTTTCAGCGCCTCCTCGTCCTCACCACAGCAACTCTAAGGAGGTATAGATTGTATCAGAATGGTAACAATGTTACATCTAACCTGATGTGATAGCGTGGCATTCGTAGATAATGTTTTAGTTATTTTTTTACAGCATACTGGTAACTTGATTTGTGCTTGACAGGTACATTCCCTTCAAAATAGCATTGGAATAAGCATTCATTTTGTGAATTTATTTGTGTTTTACTTCACTAGTTGAATTATGCCTAAAAACGCTTCAGTTGGCTACACATCTGTTAGCACAATAGACTAACCTATGGCCTCCCCTAACCCTCTTCTCCTTCCCCTCCCGCGATGCTCTATGCACAAGAATTCACATGCTTGCAGCATGCTAAGTGGCTAAGTTTTATGTTTCTGCGAGTTTAAGCTTAGCATCCAGAATATATTTCAAATGTGGAATGAACAAACAACTTCCGTGCCATACATTACAGCCCCCTCCAGATACAATGTTTAGTCACCTTGACTATGCCGTTGCCTATTCAATTAGCCTACCATATGCCTTTGGTTGAATTTAGTTAATAATTACTTGTATTTGGCTGTGGACAACCAGTCTAATGGGAGAGCTACTGTTCACAGGCACCCACCAGATCCCCATTCTAAACACATTTCAGCGACAACATCAAAAGACAATAACTTAAAAAGATTAGGTGTGATTCAGTGTTGGATCCAATGCCTGCCCACCCAGCAATCAGATAAGAGGGGCCAATGTTTTTCATGCAGTATCTTAACAAGCAGTTATGGCATTTGGTACATTATCAACAGCATGATTGGTGGTGCCACTATAAGATCAGAGGCCAGCAACCTACTATTTAGATTTACATGAGCTACGAAAAGACACTGCCAGTTATTGTGGCAATTTCGGGGTCAACATGTTATGGCGGTGACATCCCGGTCCAATGGAGTGGTTTCGAAAAAGACCACTCCTGTACTTATTTAATTCCAAGCCAAGCACTGTCCCTAGTTGCAGTTAATTGTTATTAATTACAAACAAGTATGCAATCAATTGCAATTCATTATTTTAATCATTTGAAAGCAATGTAACACATTTGTAAATACATAGTAATAACACAGTGGTACTGTATGCTCTGTCTTACCTTTGCCATTATGGCAGCATAGGACATGTAAAGGCTGTCATCTCCAAGCTTACTGGGTAAATGGGAGGTGTGAGACAAAAGTCAGAACCAAACATTTCTTTTCATACTATAGGAGAGATGGGAGTATAGAAAATTAATTGCTACATAAAATACAAAACTGTCTCGGTATTAAAACGTACTCTACCCCGGAGGATATTTAAGACGAGAAAGTTACATAATGTTATGCTCGGCCTCTGACAATAATTGTGGAGCGTGCAACCTTTTACATACATACAGATACACACACCTTTCATTTAGAGCACTCCGACTGAACAGTGTGATTAGCTGCAGGAGTGGATCAATCGGTGTTTCTCCTTCCTTTCCCTCCTCTTCATCTGTCATGCGAGAACCCTCCAGCTCTCCAGCCCTCTGCCATGTAAACACACCGCTAATCCCAAAATACACTCTGCACACACGGACTGTCTCTCCACAGACATCTACACCTTCCTCCCTCGTACCCCACGTCATGCAGAGAACGTAGTGATGTTCAGTTCTTTAAGGATTTACACAGTTTTCAGTCACTTTTAGTCAACTTTAGTTGTAGAGGGCTAAAATATCTTTTAAAAATCAATAGTGCAATACGTTTAAAAAGAAATCTAAAAATGATCTACCAATTTTTCACATTAACATAACTTTTTTCATGTTGTGTGTTGAGTGCTATTACATTATAATGTAATATGGTCCTTTAGGATATACAGGTTTGAAACTTGGCCTATAGGTGTATACACTAATCTATTAGACTATGGGTCCAATTGACTGCTAGGTGGCGCTATAATAAGCAATCTAAGTCACTCCAGATGTGGTCTACAGGTCTCTCTTCACGATCTTCAGGCTGCTCGGTATATAGCTTGGGACAAGTATCTAAACATTTGCTAAAGAAATGGTTGATATCTGAGTGGTTAATATGAGCCAAAAGAAATTCCTGTGGGCGTGGTCTTAAACGAATGAATGGGAGTCAACGGCTATTCAATTGGAGCGGGGAATGAATGAACAGGGTTCAGTGGAAAAGAATATGGAAGTCAATGTGGAATTAATGCAACTCTATGGAGAAGAAATGGAAGTCAACGGGGATGAACGGGGTTCAAAGGCCCGGGGCATACACCGGGGCAGCAGAGTGACGCCAGGCCGCTCTGCCAAGGCGCACGTGGGCCGCTTGCCAGGTGGCCTCCGCCCTCCGGAACCAGTCCTCCGCCGCTTGCACATCTGACGGCTCAGCGTTCCAGGGGCCCAGGGACGGCTGGTAGTCGAGCACACACAGGAAAGGAGCCATGTGGGTGGAGGCGTTCCGGAGGGAGTTCTGGGCATATGCGGCCCACGGCAGGAAGTCAGCCTACCGCGCCGGTCGGTCCATGCAGTAGAAACCCCTGGCAGTCAGCCGCGCGGCCGGGGTACTCCTTCGGTAGGTGCAGAGGTGGTCCGCTGGAAACGGAGGATGGTGGGGTCGACACTGACGGAGAAGCAAGCGGCAGCCGCTGCAGAATCTCAGACACAGCGTCTCGTAGCTGACCGAGCATCTGGTCGTGAGCCGATAGACGCTGGTCCAATGTTGCCTGAAGTCCTACTGCTTGGTCCATTTTTAGGTGCGTTATTCTGTGACGTGATACTGAATAAGGACCAAGGCGCAGGGAAACCTTGAACAGCCTTTTATTTAGGCACCAACGATAAGACGGTATTCGTACTCCAAGTAGTTGTGTACCCAACACAGAGAAATATACCCAGCCACTCGGGCCTGGGATACTTGAAATGATATGAACACGAAACAGCAGACAATAACACACACTGAGACTAAAAACACAGGGAGTTAAATACTGCGGTAATTGACAACAGGTGTTGAGGATTAGGGAAGGGTGCGTTCACAGGACATGGTGAAAACAGGACAAAACACACACGATGGTGACTAGAAGACCGGCGACGTCGAACGCCGGGGTGCCACGCGACAGGAGGAATGTCCGCCACCAGGGGGCAACGTGACAATATTTCTATATTTATATTTGTCAGGAACTGGCCTTGCACTCCTAGAATTGAATCTGAACCAAGCATCATTGAGTACTGCCTGGAGAAAGCTGTTCGAAGTAAATGTTAATTATCCTTCCATTCGATTGTTCAATCATGACTGGTTCTCTGGCATATCAGCAAAAAGATGGTAGTTGATATGCCAAGTACTGTCCTTTTCTTCGGGCGGGGTGTGACAATTCTTGGTTCCTGGGGATGGTCATGTGATATTTGGAAGGGTGGTGCCTTGTTCATCATGATACCTCACGTTTTACCAGCGCTATAAAATCTGAACTGCCCTGTAGGCTGAGCGTGAAACGAGAGTAGCAAAGATCTAATTGATCTCAAAGTGACAATAAAAACTCAAATTAAAGCTGCGAGCAGCACTGACGAGCTTCAGCTGTGTGCACGGTCAGGACAAATTGGACACAAAGCCTACAATGAGATACTTAAGTGCTACTTACCACGCTTGGTAGCACGTGCAGAACGGTTGACATGTATATTGGAGCATTTTACATGTATTTGGGGAAATTTGAATTGATGTTGGCTATCATAAAAGTACATTTCTGCAAGAACCTGGGTGATATCCATCAGCTTTGGTATATAGCATTGAGGTACTTGTTATATTCAAGTATGGACAAGACTCTATTTTGAACAGCTTTACATCTCTGTTTTTGGGATCACCCCCCGTGATTGACGAGGGGCACGGTTTTTGCCGAAGGCCGAGAGAAACGGTGTCCCCTTTAATGAGTGAAACTGAAAATGTAAAAAAGGTATACAGTCCTTCATCAGAATTGCAGCCACAACCATGGCATTGCAAGTGACATGTTGAATCAATTGAGCTATACTGGAGATAGTTAGGAACAATTACACAGACTATATTATTATCCAATAAACAAGGAGACAGCCCCCTATGAATCGTTAAGGGTTGTTCCAAAAATGTAAAAACATACATGGTTATTGCGTCTCATCTCATCAACACATTTAATTACTTTCATTCAGCTGCTCCAATTTTACGTTGTGGAAGCTTCACCCCAAAGGCTGAGTAATTATTTGAATTTAAGTTGCGGGTTGAGAATGATCACACAGAGACTTACAGCCAAATCTTCAACCAACTTTTCCTCAAAGGAGTGATCCATGACTGTGATCCAGGACTTGTCATAACCCTGAAGAAAGAGGTTCATGGCCCGGTGCCTGTAGAGGTATGAAGAATTCGATTTATTTTTTTAAATTATTAGACTCAAATATCTAGGCATAATTTCATCTAATCCATCCACCCTTGTCTTAAGCTTTCTACTTTAAATGAATTGGTGTATGTAAACTTTTTTTTATATTAATGTTGTCATGTTGACATAACTAACCAGAAAGGGCTATGCATTGACTCATTTCTGGGTTCTTCAGTGTATCCCAATGTTTTATTGCATTGTAACATTAAAACTAAATCTAACAGCAGTCGTCCACCGGGTTCTGTTGGGCTACCTAGGAAGGTTGTAGAGAGGAGCCATTCTAAGACAGGCCACCACAGCTCTCTTCCTCTGTTTGGATAACATCTTATTCCACACTGCCTTCTTCTTCTTGGGATGCTCCAACTATGACCAAAAGCACATGTTCATATGAAATGGTGCCTTTTTTACACAACAAAAACCACGGCTATACTAAAAGCACTAATATTATTATTTGGGTAAGAAAGCAGCTTTTTGATTGGCCACCTGGTCTAGGTAGTAGAGCAAGCGAGCAATGCCTAAGACCCTGTCTACTGTTTTTAAGAGGTCGGACATGTCTCTGTTCAGGCCTGGGAGGCCCTTGTACAAAACATCCTGCCATCGGGCCCCTGGCGTGACCTGGTGATAAAATACAGAAAACAGGCTGTTATGACAACTAACACATGTTCATCAAGAATAAGCAGCATCAGATTAAAAAGTTCTTTCCTAAGAAATAATACATTTCTTCTTCACTTAAATATTTCTGGTTACAAGAACGAATTAAGGATGAAATAGGTCTGACATGATATTTTTTGGTTTCAGTTATTACATAAACAAAATCTAAACTTTAAAAAGTGCTGACTTTTAATAAATGTCTTCACATTGCACACTATTCTCTCTTGTTCAATATTGTAATGAAACAAAATGGGAAAAAAAACTAATTAATGGTTGGTTTCAACCTGTGGTTACAGTGTTTTGTGTGCCATGAGTACTCGACAACTAGAAAACCTCTTGGAGTACTCGACAACCATTCTTGGCGTTCAGATTATATTCTCTTTGTGTGCAAGAACCTTGCTCTGAAGATCTAGAAGCCCCTTAAGAATGTGCTCTCGAATCTCATCTTCTGTGTCTTTCTGTAAAAAGCAATCGCCAAATGTTATTATTAGCAAGAGTTAGCATTAAAACAGCATCAGGCAATGCTACTTAAAATCATAGTTCATGGTGCGGTCATGGTAAAAATCCACACCTGTGTGAAGTAGTGTTTGGCCACTGAAATGAGACCCTGGACTTCAGGGGGACACATATTCAGTCCCACAGGAAGCAGTCTCTTCAGGGAGGCTACAATGAGAGAAGTATGTGTGGAGTAGTGGTCACCCTTCCTCTTTATCTTCCTCCTCTGATCAGACATCTGCTGATTAAAAAACATGAATAAGAACACGTAGTGCTACTCATTTATAGTATGTATATACTATATACTGGACAGAGGGTCATTCATGAATTCATGTTTTAAACAACCGCAAAGCACACACACGGCATATCAGATACTCAATCCTGTTTGTGGTAGTTTTAGGCTCTAACCTTGCTCATTTTCTGATTGATATGATTGACCAAGAAGGTCACATTGTTGATGTTGTTCTGGAGCACATAGCTCTGTTCCTCCCATTTGAAATTCTGCATTAGCAAAAAAAAACTAAGAGTAATGGTCAAAATGCATTGAAATGTCGTGACAGCATACAAAGCACTGTAATATCACTCACGTGAGACTTGGCCCAGAATATAAAGATCTCTGCCACCAAGCCAAACAGACGTTCAGCTTCATAGTTTGGTTCCCTCAGCCAACCTGCTCTAGAAACATTAAATGTAAAGAAAATTCCCATATTAATTAATTACGGGTTTAACCATGCATTTTAAAGTACCTTACATGCAGCTTGTGGCAAGTAAAAGCCGTCAGTAGATTTATGAAGAAAAGCTGTTGTTGAATAGATGCTTGAATAATTCCTCCGCTTATAGCTGAGACAAGGCGGCACCTACCGTAATGTTCTACGTCATATCAAATAATCAGACTCAACAGTAACACAGGATGGCACATTTGTTGTTGGAATGAACATATCGCACAAGAAACACAATCTTTTTTTCCACAATGCAATTTAAACATTTAAGATTTGTTTTCACAGATGTTACTGTTGATTACTGTAAATACGGTGTTGTAATGTTTCCAAACATGTTTCCAGTCAACATCCTCCATCATTTTAAAGGGATGAAGCACCCCTCACCTATGATCCTCCACGAACGGGATGAGGAGGGGGTAACATGTGTAAAGATCTCGCACCAGCACAGTGAATTTCTCCTGAATCAGAAGCTCCCCTTCAGACACATTGCTTAGCCCCTCTGCTTTCATCTGCTCTTCCTCCTGCATCACTAACTCAGCCCTCGTCTTCAGCTTCTCCATGAGAGGCAAGTAGTGGCTTTGCAGTAGCTGGGGGTGTGCCCGGCAGATAATGGGCTGGGAAAAGACTTAAGAGAACCACTAAAATGAATATTGTTATTGCGTAGCTATTTTACACAGTTCGGGATTTTGAATGACAGAGCGGAGTGATATGTCACAATCAAATAAAACAACTGAGGCCTTAATGTGTTTTCATGGTGATATAGAATTACTGAGTTATCGATAGTGTTAAGAAAACGTATGGAATGACTGTGCAGGGCTGGATCCTTTGCAGGCAATTAGCAATGTTGGGAAAGGGTGAAGAGTATATGATGGTGGGAAAGCCAGAGAAGTATCGGCCTACCTGCCAGGCACTTCATCCAATCTCCGTGCCTTGTTCCCAGGTGGTTAAATATAATCTGGAGGATGTTGCCCAGCAGGGTGCTGGCATGCTGGGAGGTGAGGAAGGACAAAACCGGGCTCTCCAGCTGACCCTCGGGACCGTGTTGCCACCAGTGGGACATATAGCTGCAGAGCAGAGGCATCGTGACCTCAGCGGCATGACTGTACTGGGCCTGGTGTCCTCCTGAGCCGGCACCCGCCAGTTCATCGATCTCGGCTAAAAGCTGCCGAAGAGAAGGCAAGAGAGGACACGACCGCTCCACCCGATCCGGAACTCCTACCGCTGAAACCGACGAGAAGGGGCACAAAGTGTGAAACTGCATTGGCTAACTAACTCGAGTTCCTTTAAAAACACAAAACATTTACAAAGCACACAAACAGCACGGGCCACGAAGGCCCAACGAGTACTGTGAGAGAGTAGTGGCCGTGTGTACTGCTACCTTTCCTCTCTTCGGGACTCGTGGTGTTGTAAATAGAGTAGGGGTTGTTCTCATTCAGAGCAGGCTCCAGAAAACCCACAGGAAAAGCCCCTGTCAGTGCAGCAAGACACGCTCCTACGGCCGCTCTCTGCCTGCAAACACACACACACACACACACACACACAGATGCCTGCCAGCTCTGGAAAGCCCTGCCTGCCACACACCACCCCACCACAGCCACAGAAGTGACATGTGCGTGACCATAGAGCCAGAAGAATCCACTGAGGAAGAGCGAGGCATATTGATGGGTGCAGTCACGCATACTTCCTGTTCTTATAACCCCTGAGAATATATGCGAGTGCGTTGTCTATCATGTGTTGTAATGTTTCGTTGCACACGTCTAAATGACGGAGAAAAAAAACGTACCCTTCCACATAGAAGACCGTGCTGGTGCCGAGTGAGTAGAGTGTGTTGAGGATCTTATAGCAGGACACTTGGAAACACCCCACTGAAAAGGAGAAGGTTGGGCTTAGGTGGTTTGTGTAGAAAGTGTTACGGCTAAATGGAAGTTGATATGAGAAGAACCGAGGAACCTCACAGTAGGTGGAAATCGATGAATTGAATGAAAGCTAAATATTCATATTGTTCAAAACCAGAATGTAACGCGCACATTGTGCTGAGATCTAAAAAGACGCAATGTGCTGGCGGAAATGGGCGTGCGTCTCTGACAGACATAATGTCGGAAATGCAGCTGGTCCTTGCATTAATAACACCGTATCATTCCACCTGCCGTGATACAGAACTGGAGCCGCACCTACCCAACAGGACCTCTCCATACTTGTTGATGCTTAGGTGTTCAAACATGGCGGTCAGTGTGGGCAGCAGAGAGGTAGTTGTGTAGTCTAGGATCTGGGACACCTCTCTGGACATGGTTCTGCTCTGGGTCATGAAAATATTCTCGAATGCCATCTCCAGGTCGACTGCTGCATCCTCGAAGAAAGACCGCAGCGCCTCCCTGGCAGATTCCGGAGCAGTTTCCATCAAAGTCCTGAAGGAGGTCAACCGTATTATTTAATGTCTATATTTCATATCTGCTCATTAAATGTTCCACTCCCTGAATTTAAACAGGGCATTACACATGAATCCTGTATCTCTGGGGTCTCAAACAAATGTTGCCCCGGGGGGCTTATATTCAGTCTTCATCCAGGTCCGGAGTGGGGCCTCACTTGACATGTTTCCCCAAGTTAAATTATTTTCAACCACAATAATCATCTATTCTCTGTTTCACCCTGTCTGTGTTTTATATCATTGTTTATTACCGGTTATGAGCAGGGCACAAAAACAATGTAGACACATTTTTGAAGGATGTTGAGTTTGATTCCCCAAATGTATTTCTTCTTCATAGACTTAAACCAGCCGCAAGCCAGATGACAGAATGCAAGATTATTTGTTTACGTGTCAACTAAATCTATTATTGAATAAGGCAGGTTCCACTGAGATAACAGGTTCCACTGAGATCTTACAAGGAGCCTTGGCAAAAGTGAAACCAATAGTTTTCAGATAACATCAGGGCATCGGCGCTTTGATAGCAAGAGCTCAGCAAACTTTGGTGGGTTTAACACAGTGACACTATGTTGTCTACCTAGCATCCAGAAACTGGGCAAGTGACACTGTGTTCGCTACCGAGCACCCAGACACTGGGCCAGTGTGGGTGTGATATCTACCTAGCATTTAGACACTGGGTCAGAGTGGGTGTGATATTTACCTAGCATTCAGACACTGGGCCAGAGTGAGTGTGATATCTACCTAGCACCCAGACAGTGGGCTAGTGTGGGTGTGATATCAACCTAGAACCCAGACACTGGGCCAGTGTGGGTGTGATATCTCCCTAGCATTCAGACACTAGGCCACTGTGGGTGTGATATCTACCTAGCATCCAGACACTGGCCCAGAGTAGGTGTGATATATACCTAGCATCCGGACACTGGGCCAGTGTGGGTGTGATATCTACCTAGCCTCCAGACACTGGGCCAGAGTGGGTGTGATATCTCCCTAGCATACTGACACTGGGCCAGAGTGGGTGTGATATCTACCTAGCATCCAGACACTGGGCCAGTGTGAGAAGACAGCTGACGATGGAAGGTGCATCACTCCCTGAGGAAACCATAAGGACAATCAGATCGATTTCTCATATGATACGGTGGTTAAACAGTGGTTAAATAAATATCAGCAATGAAAACATGACCATGAAATGTAAACACAGATAGCAGCAATGAAAACAAGACCATGAAATGTAAGCAGAACTTGAGTCAATAAGCACGACTTTACACCATATTTACCAAACAGAGAGATCCTATGTCTGACAAGAGCTCCCAGTCTGCAGAATAGACTAAAGATGGGAAGACACAAGAGAGATGGAGAGAACGAGAAAATATAATGAGAAAATATAATTACAATGTAATCGGTATAAGATAGACCAAGCCATTTTTGTTTCAAGGCAATGAGGCATTGTAGAGGATAAATAGTATTATGCCAATCTATAGGCCCTATTGATAAATGCATAATTAGTTATTTGCATAAGTTTAATGTGCCTGTATGTGTGTGTAAACATTGGTTAGGTCATCCATTTTGTATATCGATTACATCCTCCATTTTGTATTGATTACGTGGCTTTGAGAGAACGTAAGGAGCCTTTGTTCTCGGTTGAGTTTTCCCGCCAGTGCCTCTGATTGGCTGATACAGGTGAAGGGAGGGGTCTACATGTGCGAAGTTATAAAGTTGGCTGTATGGGATGTAACTGTGTCTTTCATCTTGGAGCTGTCCTCTCTGTATGAACCACCATGTAATTACATTAAAAGTAGTCTAAACAAAGATATTCGGTTTCTGAAAGTGGCTTGAGTAAAATTGGAAATAAGTGGACTTATTCCCGCGAACCCAGAAAAGCATACGTTTTGTACGGACCTCAATAGCATATTTCAAGTCAATATTGGTCAATGTCCCTTTGCTTAAACCGTTATAAAATGTAAAACTGGTAGCTTATTAATATTGAATTATTATTCACAAACTGTATTAACAGAAAATTGACCTTTGAAGTTCATCATTTGTCATGACAGGAAACATTTTACATGCATATGCCGAATTAACTAACAATAACCATATTGTATTAACCAATACCTGGTGACCATCTCCTTTTCCTTGTTGGAGGCGTGGCCACCCGTGCCATGCCAGCTGGCTGAGGTGGACAGGAAGTAGAGTCGATGGTCCTTCAGGTATTGCTCCACTAGGGGCAACACTACCTGTGGGAGAACCGGTTATGATAGAAAGGACTGAATGACCATGATCATCGTCAAATTCAAATTGAGAGAGTGCCTTAGCAATGCATTCAGACCCCATTACTTTCTACATATTTTGTTATGTTTTAGAAATAAACAATAAAATATTTAATTTACTTTTAAGCCGCACACAACAGCCTATAGTGACAAAGCAAAAACACATTAGCATTGAAATACATTATTCTTTATTCGTTCATGTAGATTTTCCTCAGCTCTGTCAGACTGGATTGGGAGCAATGGTGATCTGCAAACTTCAGGTCTCCCAAAGGGGTTAAAGACCAGATTTTGGCTCAGCGCTCAAAGAAATTCACAGACTTTAGCCACTCTAGCATAGTCTTGGCTGTGTGCTTGTTGTGCTGAAAGATGTTTGTTTTGCCCCAGTCTGTCATAATTGTCCCTCCTGCTCTGAGACATTCAGGTGCCATGTCATGACTTTTACTTACTGTAGGAGACTCCAAAAACGTTTTTGCTGTGTTATTATTGGGTGTCGATAGAAAACAATAGCCTATGTATGTATTCAACAATAACTGAAGTCTATAACACAATGCAATGTGGAGAAAGAGAAAGGGTCGGAATAATTGCCAAAGGCACTGTAACAAACTTTGCATTTGCAACTGATGTTAGTTAAGTCGCTATAGTTTTTTTTACACAATAAGTCTATGAAAATGGAATAGTGGTTGTGTTGCATATGTTTCTATGACCTGTTTCAGTCGAGAGACAGAGAGAAATGGCTGTGCCATCTGAATCATTGGTCCCATCAATGGAACTGGGCCACTTTTATTTTCTCCTTAGATGGAGCGTGGAAGGCTTAATCAATGGTGCGATGGAAAAGGACATAGCCTTTGGATTTGAAGTGGCTACATTAATTCCAGAGCCACAGTAGCTTTCAATAAACAAATCTTCACTTGGGGTGTTGGACAGGAAAACACAAAGGCAATGTATGTTAACAAACCTTGCTGAAGAAGTGAATCTGCTGCTGATGGGGAGCCTCTACTCTCTTAGTCGCACCTCTGGCCTGCGTGACCTCTGAGGGAACAGCCAATCACGTTACATGTTATGTGTTGTGGGTTGACATACAACATACAGTACAGTATCTTTGTACTGTACTGTACCCCCCCCCAGTTATAAGTCTCAGGGATGGATTTCATGGCTAACTGAGGAATGATAGTAATTCTTCTCATGAATTATTCATATAATCAACATTTCACACATACAGACACGGGAGGTTAAAAAAAATTGTTTATTAGCAAAGGTTGATGACTGCCTCCTCAACCCTGAGCTATTCTTTTTGAAATGATATTAATTCAAAATCAAAACTCCAATGGTTGCTTACATTTTCTAGCTGATGCACATAACACATGTTTACATGTAGCCAAAACGAATGAAAGAGCTATTATTTGATTATTAAAAATGTCACCTTATAGTAATTGGTTTTGAGTTTCTGTATTTTAATGACAAGATCTCAATATACCATTCATAAAATAATTGTCCTAAAAAGTATTGTTGAAAAATGTACCCAGCTCCAGCATGTGTTCCTGGGCCTTCTCTGTGTATAACAGAAGCTGCTGTAGGAAGGTGTAGGCAAAGCGGTTTGCTACAGCTGGTAAGTCCATCTCTGCTGCCTTTCTGTCCCTGTCCAGAGAAAAGGAACTTAGTGATGTTCTTAAAAAGTCAGGATGAAAGACGAGACACTATGAGTGACGTGCCCTGAGGTTCGTGGCTGGGAGGCACTGACTTTTTCAAAGTCAGATTTACAAATTTATGAATTCAACAGAGTAGCATTATTTCACCATTCAACTGGCTGCTTGCAAATTGACTCAGCTCATCGCTGCCTCCCTTCGTCTTTCCCCCATATTTGAACAGGAAAATACACAAATTCAGCGATATTGACTAGAAAAACCATTGGAATGATTGGACTCATACAATAACTACATTTAGTTCACAGAGCAGTGGACAAATATTGATTTCTTTCATTTTTAATCATTATTTGTTTTTTACATTACATGACGACACGTCACGTCACTGGTTCACTGTATACCCTTAAGCAAGGCACTTAAACACCTAAATAACCATTGAACTGATAAAGATGGAATCCGTAGTATAACAGTCCCACTAGCTGCCCCGTTGCCATTCATTTTTTTCATTCTTTCTTTGTGGGTTAAGCAGAGCCAAGGAGTGGAGGTTCTAGTTAAATATTGTTGTTTGGCAGCAACTTCTTAGATGTAATATCTTCAAACAGCCAAGGCAGTAACAACATTAAGGATTCTAACTTCAAATATATATTCCAATAATGATTAAAGACATATTGTCATTCATTATCACTGTAGTATCAGTTGATGTTCTCTTATTCTAAACAGCCAATACCTCACCTCCACACTGAGTAACAGTTGAGCTGGAAGAACTTGAGAACATCCTGTGCGCTCTCTCTCTGTTGAGCTTTTTCCTTGGCAAGGAGGGAATCATAGGGCGCCACTGAAGAATGACCACCTCCTGGTAGTTGAAATAAAATCAAAGTACCATTGAGAAAAGGTTCTATACAATTCTGAAAGAATAATCAGTGCTTTTGAGGAAATTCACCATGATCACATGAACATTTGAGATACAGACACACGCTGAATGTAGATGAACCATTCTGCTCTAGCTAAATAACCAAGGTATAACATATCTTAAAGCCGAACATAATTGATCAAGGTTTGGGACGCTTTGTTACCTTTAGAATCAACGTCCTCCTTGTACTTCTTGGACCAGGTGTTATGGTAGTTCTCAGCCAGCATTTCAGCCATAGACTGGAGGAAAATATAACATAAATTATAGCTACAAGAAGCAATGATGGGGATGCCAAATTATGAAATGCATTGTATTTATACATCCTCGCTTGTGTACATTTAATCATTTAAAACCCTGTGAAACATTTAAAAAGTAAAGTTATTGTGTTTTATTGTTTATGTCTTTTTGAGCTTAACTTCCTGATTGAGCAAGCAGCATAATACAGCATGGAATCAGATGTGCTTCAGGAGTTTTGCTGAGAGTCGCTGCAATGAAACAGGGCTTCACTGAACAAAAAGTGTTCTATATAATGAAAAGGTTCCTGATGTTTGTACAGGGTGGCAGGGCTGAGGCTTATGACATGTGTTTATAGTGCTACATATGGGCCAATTAAAATAGCAAAGGCTGTTTTTCTCTGGCACCCCCGATGGTGCTGAGCCGTTTCACCACAGCATGTGAGGCCCTGTCAGTGATCACAATGATAGAGCCGGCTGACAGATAACGCGCCATGAATAATAGGCTAACTGCAGAATAATGAGGCAACAGATATGCTACTGGTAACATTGGCTGTTAAAGGGCTAGTAACAAACAGGTTGCTGGCTCAGATCTCGATCCAACAAATCGGATTTCTATGTTTATGCAGCTCACTGTGCATATGAGGGTCTGCTAAACGTAAATACTAATTACAAAGAAGAATTCTGCGAAAAAGCCATGGTGGTCAGCACACATAATTCGACGACAAATAGCAATAATTATTCTCTAAGAGTCCAGAACATCCTGACTTACACACTGGTCCCATGAAAGTGTCACACTGCTCATGTCCATGGGCTTGGGGGTGAAGGTTGAAGCACCTTCAAATGACAACTGACAACAAAGACATCATAGAAATGAATTAGCAATACAAATATATAAGCTATTAATGCAATGCAATTACTTAAAACCAGACACACCAAATATTTATGGACATTCTCACTAGTACCCCCATGCTATTGATGTACAACAGTACCTGCTGTATGTTGTCCTGTTACTTGCAATGTTTAGGCTGGGTGAATGGTATACCAACCTTCTCACACAGTTTAACTCATACTTTTACAGGAAGCGTTCCCGTAATAAAGTGATTAGTAGAAGCCATTGAAGCCATTGTCTTCTTCTTAGGCCCCACTAACACAGTATCACGTTCCAGGATCTTGTCGCATTGTTTCCTGTTGCTGCATTTCACCCCTTTTTGAAATGATGGGGGTAACCACAGACTGTCAGATTGGAGGGGTTTTGTTTCTCTTCTTAATGAGCCATTTCTAAATTGTGGCATGTTTTGTCCATATCCCCCCTTTTTAGAATACCAAATGTAGTTGTATTATTTGATGCACTATTCATACCTCTAGGTCACAAATCCTGAGCATGTAATGACTGCCTGAAGCCTAGGAACTATGGTCATCAGATGATCAGTATCTTCCCTGGTGATGCTCTGCCAGGCTGGTTTTTGGGGCCTTGTAGTCTTGTCTTCAGCATGTGAAAAGCTCGCCCAATCGGATCTGAGCGGGTGAGTGACTTGGCAGTATGCTTTGGGGTCATTGCGCTGCTGCATGACAAAGCACCATCCTACATATCTGAGCAAACAAGATATTTCTATACACTTCAGAAATAATCCTGCTACTGGTGTAAGCAGTCATATCTTCAACAAAGACATGAGACCGTTCCAGTTACAACCATACATGCCCTAGCAATAACACTACTTCTACCAATTTGGATCCACATGTCCATTTTCAATGAGTATATATTTTTGCTCCACAACAAAGCTCTTTTTTTGTGCATTTTATCAGAGAGTCATCTGGTGTTTCTGTTCCAGAGGTTTAGTAATGGTTTGCATCTGGTGGATTAGCCTATGACGTTCTGCGGGTGAACTTTTATGTGAAGTTGGTAGTCCAAATATTGTGGACTGCACTGCATACCTGTCTAGCCTGGGAGATGCACTGCATACCTGTCTAGCCTGGGAGATGCACAGCATACCTGTCCAGCCTGAGAGATGCACTGCATACCGGTCTAGCCTGGGAGATGCACAGCATACCTGTTCAGCCTGAGAGATGCACTGCATACCTGTCTAGCCTGGGAGATGCACAGCATACCTGTCCAGCCTGAGAGATGCACTGCATATCTGTCTAGCTTGGGAGATGCACAGCATACCTGTCCAGCCTGGGAGATGTGCTGTGAACAGATGAGTAGTCCATTTCCATCTCCTTCTTTTCTTCTCTCTATGGTCCAACCAAAGGCCAACATACTTTTTACGGTCTCCTTTATGGGCCAGCGATATGCCTCTTTGTCCTGAGGATAACCAGCATATGAGAGTAGATGGTGGTTCATAAAACTTTTAAACAAAACTTTTAGACAGACAAAACAGTAATTATTACATATCTTAGTATGCATGTTGTTGATCAGACGTACCCTCTCAGCCAGAGCTCTGTAAGGCTTCAAAAGAGGGTGTACTTTGGTCTGTTCACAGAATTCCCCATGGACCCAACCATTGGCAAACTGAAAGAAATAGCAATGATACACATACAAAATTAGTCATGCAGTATGCCTGTACACACAACATAATGGTCTTCATAGACAGCAAAACACAGAATGACATTGTCCACAGAGATATTGCACAGTACATAATATATACAGACAGCTAGCATATTAATGGTTAACTCCAAGCTCAGTTACCTTTTCCATTGACCACTTTTCATGGGTGTGTTCTGCATATTTATTCACCAAAAACTCTAGATGCTCTGGGATTGACACACTAATAAAGAAAAGACATACCAGGAATATTACATTATAAAATATAAACATTGTCAACATCAGAATGTTTATTTATAATGGCCCAAAAGAAATATCTTTCTAACACAAAAGCTGTGCTTTAAGTTACTGTATACTATGCTTTAATTGTTGATCTTAGTTTAAAATATCATGTATTTATCTTTATATAGACATTTAAATTAAATCAAAGTAATAAACAAATACGTCCTTAAATTGTAAATGAATTTGTCATATATGCTATATGCAGTATGTATTAGGTTTTATTATGGTAGTTTTATAAAAAATACACAAAGTATACAAACTACAGTGTCATTTCTAGTTTACAAACAATCCATATACAACCTTGTTTCCAAAAAGGCTTCCAGAAAACCATAACATTTCACAGTTTCAAAATGTTTACTATTTCAAATTAAATATAGGAATAAATGATTTGCACATCATGGTATCTGTTTTATTAGCATTTTACTCAGCGGCCCCTTTTATTAAGGACCTGGATGTTAAGCCTGCCTCACAGACCCTATACATTCTAATCCACAGCACGGCTTCCCAACCATTTCAGAATGTAATACCCATCTTGTCACATACTTTAAATCTGCAATGATTTAGGAATTGGGAGGAAAACTAATATCTGGTACTTGGGAATACATCATTTTTCTCATTTAGAACCGAAATTTGAGGAGGCAAAGTATTTTCTTGGGATCCAATAAACATTTAATGTTCGACTGGTCCTATCAATTCAAAATATTCTGTAACCCAATATCCATCTTTATCTATAGTTCAACTGATATTTTGTATATATTTCCATCAAATGTATTTAGAATAATTGTATTTGGGAAAATCAGGTTAATTACCATTGGCAGGATTACATCAGAAGCATTGGAGAATGATGTCGAATATAAGGACATTTGCTTCTAAATAACAAACGTTCTCTAGGGATTGTGTGACATTAATCAAATGTGATCGGGGGGGGGAAATCCAGGGATGGCAATACCAGGCGTCTGACAGTGACCGATTACCTCACCAAGTGGGTGGAGGCGATGCCCATTAAGGTCAGTAAGGGAAGAAAATGGGCCAAGCTCTACATTCCCTCCTGTTGCCTATTTAGAAAAGGTGTCTGTTTGGCATGACAGGCAGAAGTGTTAGAGCATCTGACAAAATATAAGGACAGATATGTCAATTTTCACTAATCATTACTTGTAGGGGGAAGAACTTTTGATATTTGATGTTTGGTATCAGTGATTTTATGTAGCAACATTTAGAATACTACCAATTAGAATTCCTGACGTCTTGAGAGATTACACAAACACGTTTTTAGTTTAGTATTAGAGTTTGTCCTTGTCATGATGGTCAGCTTTACTCGCATTGACACGTTATTATTCCACGTTTTCTAACACCAGCAATAAACTCAAAATTCCAATGCACACCAAAAACTAAGACTAAACGTCATTTACAGCACATGTGTACGTGTGACTGCACTAACCACGCAAACAAACAATCCAGCCAAGTAAGAAACTGCAGAGAAGACCACAGTCCGAAATACGATATATATATAATATAAATATAATATTTGTATACTTACTATTAGTGGCTAATTAACAGCTAATAATTAACATTCCTAAAGTATCCACGTTATAACCATCTTAGAATTAATATGCACTGTTAGGGAAAAGAAGGGCAAAGCTGGTTATAGATTGTAGTTTATTATGACCCATATGCTTCTCGCCTAATGATGGAACAATTCCAAATCAAGTGGAGAAAACCTTCAAGGAGCATTTTTACAGGAGAGAAGAGAAATAATGCCCCCCCCCCGACCTCAGGCTCACTTAGAGGTGTCGACAGGCTTGGGGTCGACGTGTCCTAGCGTGTCCAGGCCGGGATGTCGGTCCATCCAGGCACCACAGCCAGGGTCAATGTGATCAGGAGGCAGAGCTCCAGCCACAGCGGCCAGACACTGCAGAGCCAGCCGGGACAGCTCACTGTCATTGGGCTGTGCAGGAGAGGACACAGGGTGTCTGAACTAACACATGCCTTGGAGCGACACAGGGGCAGAGACACAATATATATCATAGACTGTGTGGATTCGTTTTGGCGGTAGCGTTATTTCTTGGTCTGTAAACAAACTCCATGTGGCCTCTCCCGTATCCAGAAGATG
This sequence comes from Novumbra hubbsi, assembly GCA_016801125.1. Classification (NCBI taxonomy): domain Eukaryota; kingdom Metazoa; phylum Chordata; class Actinopteri; order Esociformes; family Umbridae; genus Novumbra; species Novumbra hubbsi. Next base: position 72,147 of record JACXGK010000143.1, on the reverse strand, counting down.
TTTAAAGATCAAAATGGACCTGATTACATACGAATGGAGCAGATTATAATATGACAGCTCCACTTAGCCTAAAAAAACGATTTTGAAACACTCCTTGTAGGCTATTGCTAACACACATCCATTCCTTTTTGAAATACGTTAATAACATCACAGTGTTTTTTTGGGACCCACTGAAGAGTTGGTATAAGTGTACCTTCCTGGAAAGAGTGTTGAACACCCCCCAGAACAGCTTCCTGGAGAGGTGAAGCTCCTCTTCTGAGGCTGAGTCCCGGTGCCGCAAACCTCCAACGAGACAGTAGTATTTCCAACTGTGTTCATAGTGATTGGTCAACAGCTGAAAGGGGAGCAAATCTCAGAAGCAAATCTCCAGAAACGTTGCGTACATTTACACCTACAACACAGGGCCCTGTGCATTTGTATGAGAGTTCCTGCTGCAGGCAACAAACCTTGAGGGGCATTTTAGTGAGGTCCGTCAGCAGGGGCACATCCAGAACCAGCCGGCGGAAGAGGGTCTGCATTACGGGCGGCCTGAGATTGCTAAGGATCAAAAAATCATCCATGAGAACAAAGATTCCATTACAATTTCCTCAAATATCACCATCAATATCGTCTGCCCTTTCAGTGGTGACTGTGTACAAGAGACGGAAGAAACGACGGAGAAGTATGGAGTGGAGTTGGTAACATGACCGCCTCACCCGCAAATGGCCAGCATGCAGTCCTCAATGGCACATCTCTGGGCCTTCGTGATGCTGAGGGCCGTGGACAAACGGTAGACATACTGTAGGAGATTATCCAGTAGGAGCTCCCGGCCCTCGGTACCAGAAAACAGGCTGGAGTATTTGGTGAGCAGGGGCAGTACAGCCGTACACAGGTATCTGTTCAGGGCAAGGGCCATGTCTGTAGCGTTCAGACCCGCCTGCCGGGAGAGGAGCGTCCAGGTCAACAGATCAACAAATTCAGACCGGGATGTTGGGGAGGAGAGGAGAAGGAGAGCGAGGAGAAAGGTTTAGTCAACAGATGCACGGGGAGAAACATAATTGGGAATTTGGGAGACAATCGAAATCCTGAAGGAGACAACATAAAAATCCCAACAAATGACAGTGAGAGAGAAAGAGTCATGAATAGAGGGGACACGTTATGCACAGTTGATCAGAATGAGAGGAAATGTGAGCGAGTGAACAGAAGGGGATGAAAATCATTTAATTGGACCGCACAAAAGCAACAATTCACCTTAGTTGGGCTTAGTGATTATGATAACACTGCCCCTCAGTGGTTGTTTAAGAACACTACAGGTTATGCCTTGAGCACTAACCCTAAAGAATATATCACATTAATTAATGGTGAAGTTCCCTTGTTTTGCAGAGAATATTCCCTTTTATTTGTTAGTGCCTATCTCAGTCTGCAGCGGTTAGGGTTATGGTTGACCCTATAACCCTACACATTTACCAAATACCATAAAAAGCCTATTTTATCAAGGTAAAACACAAGCCAACTTTGTGAAGCATCTTATTCATTAAAATACATTAAATTGCACTGACTGTTAAACATAATTCAAATGCAGGACTATGCAACATATGACTGATCCAAGGGAATGGATGGTTCATATGTTCCAGTGTAAACACACCTAACATCTCCCTTACTGTGTCAAGAGCGGTAGCAGCCTGCAGATCTGGCAGGAAGCCCACTTCCAGCAGGTGGAACAGGAAGGCCTGGTCCTCAATGCCGTACACACGGTCCAGGAAGAGGACCATGGCTGCCTTGTGGTCCGGGCAGAACACAACAGACGGGTCTGGATCAACTAAAGTGCCGTCTGAATAAATAGCGAGCAGAAAAGACAGGAGATATTGCCGGGGGGATGATACAGGGACAATTTATCAATGAAAGAAATGCAGTTGGCCTACAAGGTGCTACAGTGTTTGATGATAATGCACCTTTTGTTAGAGAAGGGATTTGCAAGGGGATGCTGATGACTCCTTCAAGGTCATGGATGGGGATGAGGGACCGGAGGATGTCACGGATGCGGATGGCCTCGCCCATCCCAGAAAGGATCAGCTGTATAAACATTATGAATGTGACATTCGTTTTATACTTAAGCTCCGCCATTTCTGTCTAGACTCCTGCATCTAAACAATAACATCTGAACAACAGCATAGAGGTGCCTAGATGCACCTCCACACGGCCCGTCCTGGCTGTGAGCGCGAGGCACAGAAGATGGCCAGGGGCCCCCAGCCAGGACGTGACACTTAGGGTGAGAGATAACCAGTTAATGCAAACTGATTGACGGTTTAAACGTCATGGACTTCGTATAATTCCTTTACACCTTGAGAGATAAAACATCCGTCGTGGGAAAGAACCCCTATATATACTGAACCCCAACTGCCGGCCAGCTGATGAAGTTAAGAAGGGCCAGTCCCTGGACAAAAGACCAGGGGAGTATTCCAATGACACACTGGATGACATCGCTCTCTCTTGAGCCACCGTTAGTCTCTCTGTGTTCACTAAAGATCACGCGGCACGTATGGTAAGAATAAAACCCGAAGTCCTGGTTACATTTCCAATCTTTCTCGGTTCATGCCATCGTGGCCACCTAATCATCCCCGCCTTTCAGTTGCCCCCATTTCCCTTGGAACGGTTCCCTAGACTCACGGCGTTCACAGCCAACTTATCCGGAACAATAACCTCGAAGCTGCACCCCAGCCATCAGCGTGGCCATCAGCCATCAACCGTAATGTGATACAGCTGCAACACCACCCGCGTGGCGTCACAGCCAATGGCAGCGTCCCAGTATCACCAGACATCGAGGCTCAATTCATGACGACCGATGCCAGCGATCGTTCGTGTGAATTGGAAAGATTTGAAATAGACTTTTGGGGGCTAATTAGGTGATTGACTCATAAAAGACGAACACATAAAATGATAGCTACGAGCTCAATTTCTGGAATCATAGCAAAGGGTCTGAATATTTTAAATGTGATATTACTGTTGTTTTGTTAAAATGTAAAAGTAAAATAATAAGGATTATTTTAATTTCTAAAATAAACCAGCAATGTACCTAAATGTGGATGAAGTGATGAGGTGAGAATACGTTCCAATACATATTGGAAACAAACGTACAAATATATGTAATTAAATATTTGATTAGCTTTCTTGTATATTATGGCACATATTCTTATTTCCATGTGCATGTCGTTATTCCATCCTGCCACGGCTTGTTCACGTGAAAAGTGTATTGCTACTATCACACAACCCCGTTTCTGAAAAAGTTGGGACGCTGCATAAAAAGCAAAATAGAAACAGAATGCAATGATGGGTAAAGCATGTATCCCGATATTTATTGATCAAATGTAGAAACTGAGGAAAGTAATTGTCTTTGAAAAAATACAAATGTTTGTGTTGTTTTTCGGAAGTTGGGAAAGGGGCACGTTAATCCCTGTCTCACCTAATAACAATAGACTGTAAATGTTTGGGAACTGAGGAGACTGTAGTTTTGAAAGAGAGTTGTTTTCAGATTTATGCTTGATACAGGATTTCCGCTAACTCCAACCTTACATTGACTTAATTAATTCGTCTTCATGGTTCCGGTTGACCTGCTGTAAGTGGCCTTTAATTCATGACACATAGAAGACACATGACATACCGCAAATTCCTGGCAAAAGTTAGACAGCTTTTTGTGCTGCTAAGATGTGCTGTGATGCTCTCTCTACCTTTTTTAATATAGCTCATTAAAAGTTATTTATTCTGGCTTAAAGCTGAAGTTTTTTTTAAATAACACACTGCTATTCTATTAACCTGAATCGTGTTCATTGTGTATATGATTCTGGTCAGCATTGTGTGGGTCTGTGTTTGAGTGAGTGTGTGTGTGTGTGTGTGAATGACTTGCTGCCAGTTTTGCTCTAGGCTGATTTGTTGGTGGCCCATGAATATAAAGTTTGTTGAGAGGTTCATGCCCCAAGAGCTGGTGTAACGGCATGGATAGATCATCATCTACAGACGAGCAATTTTAGGGTTTAAAATCATCCTTGCATTCTGTTTCTCTTTAGATTTTACACAGTGTGGAAACCTTTCGAGAAACAGGGTTGTAAATGTAAATAGGTCCTAAAGCTTCTTAACTGATATATGTGGAATTGTTATGCCAATCTCTCCACAGACATTCAATAAAACTACAGGGCAGATTTGTACAGTCTGACATTCAGCCACTAGTTTGTTGTTTGTTGGTATTTTGACAGTGTCCCATCAGGACGTTGAAAAGACTCACATGCATCTCAGGGGCACAGCGGCCCAGCAAGTCGATGAGGGCGGAGTAGAAGGTCATGACAGCGTGGCCCATGTGGATGATGTCGTCCTCTGCATCTCGCAGAATGTCCCTCTGTGAGCTGTAAGACAGAAGTATTGGAATTACAGTTAATTACAGTTATTACAATTCCTGAATAGATAATAGTATGACAGTGTATATCTTCTGATCATATGTGAGGAAGCCTTCATCTGGCTGGCTAACACCTTTCAGAAAATTCAGGGTTCTACCTCTAACTCACCATGTGTTGTTAGTCTGGTAGGTCGCAGTGGGTTTGTCACCGTTCAAGTCCTCTGAGATCCTGATGGCTTCCTCCATGGCTGCCAGGAGACCAGCACCTCCTTCACCTTGGAGAGCGGGGCCAAAACACTCTGGCCGGCGAATCAACAGCTTCACCACCGAGTAGGCGTTCTCCTCCACACTCTCCCCTGTGAACAACCAACTGATTATTAATCTGACCTCTATTGTCTACGCTTCAACTATGAACTAATATGAAATGATCTACACTAATCAGACGAATGTCCTCCAAAGTTTTCTGTGGCCACCGGACCGTTTGGGACGCAGTCTGGCTTTTTCTCAGGGATACAACCAATCTTCAGAGTAGCTATTGGAATGTCCATTATTTTGTATATAAAGCTGTTCGGTTACTATTGAAAGCATGGAAATAAAAACGCAATCAAATATGATTATACAAATGTGCACCTTTAACTTAATTTCACATTATTTTATTGGTTTTGTCTACAATAAATGCTTTCCAAAATCTGATTGTATTAAAAAAATCGAATTTAGTTGTGTTTCAAAGTACTTTATCAATATTATTGTCATATCAACAGCGATTTTAATTAATCATAATTGTAAAATAATTGTATTTATTAAATGCATATTGGAAATGAACAGACAAGACTGCTCAGGAATAGTGTTTGATTTCTCAGGTAAATGTTTGATTTCAAATCCTAGCCTTTTAAGGCTTCCTGTCCTAATAATTAGGAACTTTGTCGTATGTTGTCTGACTTTTACCATTGCAGAATACAGCAAAGCGCAGCAAGTTTAGGTAACGTTCCCCCTCTACAGGATTCCAGCCAATGTCAGGGTAGCCTTTAGACATCAGCATGGGACAGCTCTGTAGACCACAGCTGGCCAGGTAATGCACCACCTACAGAGAGAGAGTGGAATAGGACTAAGCGATTCCTCAGTGTATCTTCAGCACAGGTGGTTTGTCTATTGCTGGGCTTTACCCAATCTCCTTAATGATGAGCATCCTTTGGACACAATGGGCCTATGAATGACCCATAGAATGATCAAACTTAAGACCTTTGAATCTCAGACCAGACACACTCACCCAATGCCAATGAGTTACTGAAAAAACTTGGAAGGTAACACATAATAGCCCAACATTTTATTCTGAAGATGATTGTATGAGTCAGTCTGCTAATGCCTCAATTGTTTATTTAATTTGTAACATACAGTATGTCTGTTAAATTGGCTACATTTGTTTTATTGGGTGTCTGCCCACACAGGCCATAATAGGCATCCAAGTATAACATCTCAAAACGATATTATTAACAAAAGACAAAAGAACAATAAATCACAGTTTATAGAACACTCAATCACACCCAAAAACACTTGAAAAAAATGCAGTATGTAGAGTAAACAGTAGAATAAGCTAATTTCCTAGATCTCTAACTTAACAAGCAATCATAAGAAGTACACGAGACAATAAACAGTAAAAAAAATGGCAACATGTAGCAGTTATAAAAATGTATTTTGTCCTTCGGTACAAAAGTACCTAGCCTGATTGTTCGCTAATGAAGTCTTCCATGTATCTAATCACAAGATGCCCCAGTCCTAAACTGTCAGAGCATGCCTGTGACTTTATGTTGCTAGCTAGCGTTAGCTTGCTAAGTAACGTCACTAGCATGCATGAACGTAATTGTCCAAGTTCTAGAGCAGTTAGCTATTAGCTAATTGTTCTATTTTGTTGTCTTATAATGACATTATGTGAGCAATCACTGATATTATAACATACTTTACCTTTGCACCGAGCACTAAAGCAGCTTGTTTTCTTGGGTTCACTCAAAGTATTTTGTTACAAATTTCATCTGAATATTTTGCCCCCAGAAATATACAAATGACAAAATACTCAAAAGAAATGAAATACGTATTGTAAATACATTTCATTGAAACAATGCTCATCTTTACTAATAAGAGCTATCAGAGATAATTAAGTTGGCTATTTCTGCTGCTATTGTAGCCACAGCACCGATGACAAGATTGTGAAAGTTATAGCTCTTTATTGTCCGCTATCTGTGTAACAGGTATCAGATGAACTTTATTCGCGTCGATTTGCAAGCTTTGCTGAGTCAAGCTGCTGGAGCTAAAAGGTGAAAAGACATGCTAAATATTCTTGTTATTGTAGATTACATACATTAGATACATAACATAGATTAGATTTACATGGCAGATGAAGCAGCCAACGAATCTTAGATTTTTTTGTGCAGAAGCATAGGTAAAGGATAGTTGGAGAACCAATAGGAGATAATCGTATCTCTTTATAAGGATAAGAAATGTCTGTTTTAAAAATAGCATGGTGTGGTTGGATTAAAATACTTTACTGTTGGGATATCCATAGGATCACAGTTACTTAAAAAAAACATGTGCTCGTCATTGGCAGATACAGATGGGGAGGTTCAACACTCCGAAGTGTCACCACTGTAGAATTTGTATGTATTTGATGTATTGCTAAAGGAATTAATACAATTATAAAAATAAAGGAAAGATTAACTGATCTGTGGACGTCGCTGTAGCTGTATATCGTGGTGTATTCTAGGTGTTGTGGTCCTCTGCACTATTCACCGTATGTGTTTCAGAAAGGGAAAGAAAAACATTTTGTCTCTCTCACTTTTTCCAAATGGTTTTCCCTCAGGGCCAGGGCCAGCTCGTTGTTGTCCATGACAGAGGCAGCTGCCACATCCAGGGGGGTGGATCCACGCATGGACGGACGGGCTAGAAAGACCATTCAATGTTTTTTAATATCAGGCTTACAGTGTTAGTGAGTTGATGTTGCTGACGCAAGGAACTAAGAAAGTTACTGTTTATTGTAATCGTTCCACAGCTCACCTAAACCAACACTGCAATTATCCAACAGGTAGCTGAGGTGGTCAAACATGGATCGTTGATTGTGCCTACTGGTGCGACAGAAGTAGCAAAGGAAGCGGCAGCAATGGGCCACCATCTTAGGAAACATGATCTCCTATGTAATAAGAGCAGAGGAAAAGATAATTAGCATTATTAATCACAATGGGCCCAGTCCTCATAGTACATTTTAATTTCATATTTCTTATGTAACAATGTATACCACATATGTTTCACATTTACTATTTAGGCAATTTTGCAATAGAGAGGGCACAGGTTTTTTGAATACTTTTTCATACACGCATCACTGTGGGAGTGTGAATACACAACCCTGGGTTTTTCAGGACCATGCACCACCAACTCAGCTCTCACCTTTGACTCTCCCACCCCCAGAACATTCATCATCACCTCCATGACCGTCTCATGCATTCCCAGAGTCCTCATCAAGTTCGGGTGCTGGTAGAACACCTTGTTATTCATTATGTCTCTGCAAATAAAACACACAAAATAAAGGGGCCTGATGAACGGTTGACACATCATTTAATAGACAATGTCTATTTTTGAAAGAAAAGTAAATTCCATCATTTTCCACACAGTCATGTTTGCATCAGATGGCAACACATGGTTTAAATAGGCATCTATCTGACAGGGCTAAGGCAGCAGAGCGACGGCATCAGTCCTGCAGTCGTACCCTAGTCCCCGGATCATGAGTATCTCCTCCTCCTTGTCCATGCGGACACGGAGCAGAGAGCGGATCTGTCCAAGAGAGGCCAGCAGGGACATGGTGTCCTCTATCGACACCTGGCTGATGATGTAGGCCTTGCGGAGAGGAGCACTCATCTGGCCAGCCAGACCATCATACTGCTGGTGCAGCAGGCTGAACATGGCCCTGATCAACACCGGGTCCTCTATCAGACATTCCTGGGCCCAGCGCACCACCGTTTCGGAGATGAGCTGCTGGAGAGTGACTATGAGTGAAGAGACAATTGTGGGTGGGAGAAAGGCTAGTAGATCATGTCCACTATATGCATCTTCAAACTGTATCTCATAACAATATTGAGACAGAACATATGCAATTGTGCTTGTGTCTTGTATAGATCATCTATTTTCATACAAAAACCTGGTGCTTTTTCTTTCTCTTCCGGGTGTGCATGACTACTTTTCAAGCCGATGACTCTGCCAACCAGGTTGAAAAAACGTTCTTTGATGGAGGTATTGGAGTCCACAACCCCTGCATTTTCCACCACCCCTTTCATTCCTGAACATAGTAACCCAGTCAACTAAACATTGTACAAGACATGTAACTGTGATAATGTAGTGATACCAGTCAAACATGTAATTCAGCTGGATAGATAAACATGCATGTGAATGCAAATTACTTATGTTGAAATGCTTTGATACTATTATATAATAAAAGAAAATATAAAAAGTGGTTAAAAAAAAGTTAATTTTCATAGAAGTAAACCTTTCAGATCTCTCCCATCAAATTGGTTAAATAGTTTTTTCAATATATAATTAAGCTATAACTTAGCCACTTGACATCTCACATTCAATTGTTGACCCCAAGCCAGTTAATTTAATACATTTTATGATTTAGATAAGGTGCCAATAATTGTCTTGTGTTAAACAGAAAAAGCTGTTATTTGGACCTTGAAGGGTAATATGTAAGTTGCCCTGTTCTAGGCTATTCACCTACCACAATTTGTCATGAGGTCCTGGTGGAAGTTCAGCAACTGTTCTCTCATCTCCTCTGGAAATGGACATTCCCCCTGCTCCTCTCTGAATCCCAGTAACATGTTCATCTGAGTTGGGGAGAATAATAATGGTAGACTGCATGTACCAGGTCAAGTCTTCCCCCAAATGATCCAAACTTCTCTGTGACCGAATCTTTTTGTGAACTCCTGTTTCTCAATTTAGAATAATATTTACATCTATTCAACCGCTTCCTGTCAGTATTTTCCAACAGCCATTATTATATTACCCTGTGTAGAAAATCATGAGCTTAAATACAACTAGAAACAAAAGGTGTCTCTCTGTGTCTCTTTACTCTTCAAGGGATTTAATCCATCCAATTATCCTCACCACCGTGACCCGCTGTGTTCTCATCCCCGAGTGCTAAGACCATTACCGTCACCTTATTAGCCCCTCACTCCCACCTCCCGCAATGCAGACTTCCGTAATTAATGCGGGCCTTACTGTTGTCTTGTTTTTGTCAACCTTCTAACACAGATTTCGCCGATAGGATGTACTACTAATGAGGTGCATGGCTGTCCAACCTACCAACCCTGAATAAGAGTGTATGCATAATTATGTAAATACAGGTGTCCGGTCTGTGCCCTTCTGACCTGCTCCTGGGGTGGGGAGCGGAACTCCTTGGTTCTCCTGGCGGTGAGGGCAGCAGACATGTGGAGAGCCTTCATCACCTCATTGTAACGAAAGCGTTGGTTTTCCTGCAGGTGCCCCACGAAGGTATCTGAGAAGGCCACCACCGCCTCCACCCTGTGGCGCACCCCACAGTCACACAGGTACTGCAGCAGATGGCAGATCTGGACCGAAAGAGACACATCAGGTAGGAGAGTTTGGTGGCGAGGGTGAATAAAGAATGAATCTGCAACGCCACAAAGAAAAGCCTTAGAACAAAAATCGAGGCATTTCCATTTTACCTCAAGTTTGACAGCTTCTGGTAACTTCATCTGAATCAGTCCAAGTGAAAGAGGTCTTGGAATTACGGAGTCATTCCCCCTGCCTGTTTTGTTACCGTCTCCCTCCATCGTACTTTCCGCGTCACTATCTGACACATCTTCCTCCTGCTCTTCTGTCGCGTCCGCCTGTCGGGAGAAGACTCCAGGCTCCATCAGCCTGAGCACGTTCCCCAGGTCCTCGTCGCCGAACACTCCCATCTCCAACAGTGTGTGCAACAGCCGAACCAGAGGCACCAGCCGTGGCTCAACGCCTTCCCCTGCTGGATACCTCACGCCCTGCCCTAACGCCCAGACCGCCTCCGTCAGCATCTCTAATGTCATGTCCTTCAGGGAGTCCAGCGGGATCTCTGGGCTGCCTAAGTTGATTCCTCCCCCTAACGCGACGGCGGTGTCACCGCTGACGTCCGTGCTATGGCCTCTGATGAAGCAGGGGGAGGAGAAGTGCATGGTGGGGCGCAGGGACGTGCTGCGGCCCATTCCAGGGATCCCTTGGGGGGTTCCACTAGCGCCGGGGGTGGGGTAGAGGGCGACGGCCCTGGTCCGCTCCGTCATGTGCACGACGTACTCGTGGTTCATTGCCGCGCGGGTGGAGGCGTGAGAGCTGAGGTGCACCTGGTCCAGGAGGTGGTAAAAGGCACAGCGGAGCGGCCCGGGTAGGCTGGGGCTCTGGATTGCGTAGAGGAGCTGCGATTGGTCTACGTGGCTGCAGATGGCGTGTCCCACGCGTGCGTTGCCCTGGGCACAGAGGGCGGCGTAGAGGACCAAGGTGTGGTGGTGGAAGTCCAGCAGGTCGCCCAGCTCAGAGAGCTCCTGGATGTCCACACACCTGCGGGCCAAGGCGGGTGTTTTACGCAGGCATACCAGGAAACGCATTCTGCTTGTGCGGCACGCATGTAACCCGCTCTCGACCTAACTGCTTAGATGCCCTTTATCCTCTGACCTGTTCTCCTCTGGGATGTGCAGGGTCATGACCTGCAGGGGCTCTGAGCACTGGACCCTCCATCCAAGGTGGTCTTCGAGGTGGTCAGTCTGCACCCTCAGGGTGTGGTCTGGCACACGGGTCCACTGGACGGGAGACAAGATCTGCACCTGCAGCCTGGGGGGACACTGGGGTGTGGCGTTCCTCCGTTGGCTTCTAAATAGACCGGCTGACAGAGGCAGCATATTCTGACAGGACAAGATTGTAATGATACATTTTGCATTTGGATGAATGGAGACTAAAAATGGTAATGATTTAATAATTAACAGATCATTTCTCTGTGATCCATGAATAAATGATACGTTCGTTTACCTTTATGCAGCCCAATTCAAACTGGAACATGTTGGTGGTGGAGGCCTTGGCAAACACTGCAGGAAACAACCTAGTGCTGGGTTCCACCTGGTTCAAGGCAGTTTGGTCAGTTAACGACCATAGCCACATTCTATTATGTCCCAGCTTGTAGGAAAATATTTTATACATCCACCAAGCAGGAACCAAAAAGCAATGCAAATTAAATATAAATACCTGCAAGCTGCAAGTGAATTCATTGTTTGTCATGGAATGTATCATTATTATCATAATTATGATGTTAGATTTCTCTGTGACCAATAAGCACTGTCTGTAGCACAACTGAGAAAATAGAAGCAATATGTCAAAGTGAAATGTATAAACATTCTCGATTAAACTCTACTTCCCTTGAAAGTATTAGGCTGATGGAGGACTTGTTGCATGTACTCAATGGAGGAGATATGATGCTTTGTGCAAAGGTCTCTGTTAGCTCAGAAACCACCCGGTTTTATATGTGCGAGTCATTGCAAAATTATTAGTTGTCGTTAGCGTTTAACTACCTGAAAGAAGGTCTCTAGCTCCATGCCGTTGGAGGTAAAGGTTAGCAGTCCATTAGTGGTGTCTATCAGACAGCCCATAGTCAGGCCAGTACTCCTCCTGCTCTGACTCAGGCCTGTGCACTCTCCAGCACACACCATGTAGCAGTTATTGCGCTTTACACTGACACAAGAAGAGGGAAAAAGATCAACTGAAACTGATACTAACAGAAGGACGTGACTAAATTCAGTGTGAAAGCAGCATCAAAGTACAGTGTGCATTTCCTTTTGGAGATCTAAGAAAACATAGTAGAAAACATGATATCGCCACTTTGTCCCTCAAAAACGTACCTCTCGTGGACTTTTCCCATGTCGTTCCCAAGGGTTAGGGTAACTGTCTGGATCATGTCCAGGTCAAAGGTCTCCTGGTACTGGTGGAAGTCAGAGGTGACCCAGCCTACCCACACACTGCAGGGATCCTGACCAGGTAACACCCTCACTGAGTAATAGTACTGTGTAAGATTACATGGGGGGTCAGTTGTCGTTGTTCAATACAGTAAATGGCGTGACATTTTTTGATAGTGCGTTACCGTAGTGATTTGGGCCAGATGGTCGTATTCATCCTTGTCAGCATGAACCTCCTCTAGTAGACGGGCAGACGAGTGGCTTTTGTTTAACTCTGGTTTAGGCTTCTTCAACATGAACCTAGGCACACAATCATAGGACTGGACTTTAAACTGACTGCATTGTCGCTGTCAGCATGAATAACACTAGACAGTTGGCGCTAAATACTGAAACTAGAAATTAAACTAAATTTAAGTCTAATCACATTAAACCAGTGTTGGATGCCTGTAAAAACTAGGGATGATTTTAGGGTTACGTTTAGGCTGAAGGTTGAAATAAGGCCAAAGGATTAGTACGCAGATAGTTGTTACAGATAGATCACCTACAGGCACACTATCGGAACACATTCTGCATACTGACACGTTGCATGCTGACACCTATCAGCTGAGATGTAGATAACAACGGCAGCGTCAATGTCAAGTGGGTGTTAGAATGGCCACCATGCCCCAATGGTCCATCTGCTCACTTTGATTGCCTTCATTAAAAATTAATGAAACTCCCCCAACGGATGCATGTCCAGACCCACTGTTCCATCACGTATCTGCGCCGGGCATCTTTCACCCACCGTTGTTTGAGTTTGGATGTTTTCTCGTGACTATAGTCCTTGTGGTGCAGCTCCTCCCTGGGATCTGCGTAGACATGAGCTGATTTCATCAGCATCTCAAAGTCAGAGTCAGCCTCAAACTCCCGGAGGTCTTTCCTGGCGGTGGAGACACTGCTGCTGATAGGTAGAGTAGCCCCCGCTGGTCTTGAGAGGGTCCCGACACATTCAATCGGCATGCTGAGTCTGTAAAACCCCATGTGACTGACACCGCTCTGGGGCCTCAGTGGCCTGTGTGACACCTTTAAACCAGGTGGGCTCTCAGCATTGCCATTGACTCTTGTCACCTGGTAAAGGAAGATATTGTAGAATTGAAAAAATGTACTTACATAACTTATTCTATGTTGCTTAAGGAAATGGAATGATAGAACTGTACCGCACATGCATGTAGTCAAGTTGGTCTATATTTTTTTAACTCGGTACAGGATTTGTTTTTGTTTAAAATATATATTGTATGAGCCCCCCTGCTCTTATTATATTGCATGCGCCAGGCTCCTCCAACAAGATGATCACAGTGAAGGCACAATGCAGAATCCAATGTGTTGTTTTGTCCCATTAGGTCAATTCAACACAGTTTGAGGTCAGCTTGGTCGACATATCATGACTACCTGTATTTTATCATGGTCCGGCCGTACATGGATGAACCGAGGTTCTCTCCAACTCATCCAGAGGGAGGGGTCTCTGGCCATGTTGACAGCAAAGGGCTCATAGCCTTCCTGTAGTCCGCACACCGTAAAGTAACGCAGGGAGGCCACGTCTCGACCCAGATTCAGTCTTCCCTCCTGGTTCACCCCCAGACAGCAGGCAGGGATGAAGCCTAGCAGTGAAAGTTAGAAGACAAAGAGCCAAACCCATCAGGTAACACATTCAGTGGATCTTTAGGATGAGCACGACACTGCAACATGTACAAACCACTGCTGATGTCCAAGTCCTTAGCGGCCAGCTCTGATCCGTTGTCGTTCAGAAGCAGCTCTCCGTTGAGAGAGATCATCATGGTGCGTTCACTCAGGTCCACCATACAACCCACCACGTCCCCAGTCTGCCAGGGTCGACCCAGGCATGTATCCCCCCCGTGGCACCAGTGGGCCTGTGTGTGCAGTGTTTGGGACAGAAACAGGGAGAGATGTGCATCCATTTACCTAGAGGCCCTACCAAAAATATGTCGAGTAGATGCTGACAATTTCAGTCTTCTTACCTTGGAGCCATCAAACACAAAAGCCTGTGCGTCTAAGCCAAGCTCTTCATCCGGAGGACCGTTGGGATGAATCCAACCAACCCTCATGTCTCCTGCGGTCACCGCTTCAAACTCAAAGTACCACTTCCCCCTGGTCACTGTATATGAACTGTCTGTCCTAAAAACCCTGAATGTCTCTGCCGCTGTGTGGAGTGGGTCCGGCAGTACAGCTAAAATCCCAAAAGAGTAACATTACTTTACACGGGCACATAGAACATAACGAAATATTTCCGAAACATTGACGGTCTTTGCTAATATTTTAGTGTGAATTCATTCCCGCTGTACCTCTGTGCTGTTTCAAGGGCTCCAGACTGTAGCCGTAGGCCAGAAGGGTGCACACTGCCTCCCGCGCTCTGTCTCTGCCAGACTGTCTGCATCTCTCGTCCAGCAGATAGTAGGGTACCAGGTGGGGGCTTTGCTTGGACTTCACATCCTAGAAGAACCAGGGAGTAAGAACTGCAATATTACTAATCCACCTAGATACTAGTGCTCTCCTAGACGTAACCTTACAAATAAAATAAAGTAATGCCTTTACATCTCATCATGATAAACCTGATTTATCACTATCAAATATGCCAGCTAACATTCTAATGTTATTCTATTTCAACTCTTTTGGTAATGCAAATATATCAGTGAATCTGTATTTACAGGTGTAGTTCAGTTGTGTCAATGTGTGCATTAAAGTTTACCTGGTGTGAGCTGTAGGTCCAACCCTGCCTGATCCGGTCCCTGGACCATACATTGTGGTCATTCTCAGCCAGCAGGTCCAACACTGCCTCCTGGGCAGGACTCAGGGTGATGTGGCTTAGGTTCAAAGGAGCTGGTCTGTACCCACTAGGCAACTCATATCTAAATGGAAAAGGGGGTTTAATTCTGAGACAAATAACAGGAGGAAGATTCTCTAAAGCTACTTACTTGGTGGAGAGCCTTGTGTATTTTACTCCCTCATCAACATAGTCTTTTGCCAGTCCAATATGGATGCCAAAGGCAAGAAAAGTCCTTAAAATTGAACAAAACCCCAAATAAGTCTCCTGACTGGTCGTTGTGATTTGAATGTGTGAATGGTATAGAGCTCTTACCGGAGAGTGTCCTGGGACATCTGAAGGTTTTGGATTCTCTCCTGCTCTGAAAGGCTGGAGAACTCCACCAGACAGGGGTCCTGCTTCTTAGTTTCCACTCTCATCTACATTCAAAAACATATTTGATGAGCTTGTAGTCTTGAAGTGCTGCAGACCAATTAAAAGCGGAATGAACTTACAGGTCCATGGGTCCATCCTTTATCGATTTTGTCCATGACCCATAGTTCATGCGTGTTCTCTGCTAGTCTCTCGCAAATATGCTCCAGTTGAAGAGGCAATACCACCTTTAGAACCACATGGGGAAGGGATGTGTGACATTAGATAGAAGATAGCCCCTACTCTGTTTTTACTTACCTAAGTAGATTGTGTAACTGACATGCTCTCAATGTCATAGTCAAAATGTGCAAAATGCAAGGTAAAACATTGGACACTATTGTTCTTTAAACTATCCTAATATTTTACCTGGCTGATGTCTATCGGTTTGGGGGCGAAGATTGCAGGGCTGGTGGGAATAACGGGGCCCAAAAGGTTTTGACCGTGGTTTAAGTCCTGACATAGCTCCACCCTCAGCTTCACCTTGGGGAGCAGAGCTGCTGAACAGGGAGCGAAGCCTGGTGGGGGCAGGAAGCGGAACTCTCCATGTCTCCCACCCAGCAGGAAACGTACCCTAAGATTACCCAGTTTAGACAACACATTCACATAGATTTAATAAGAGACAACCACACTGGTACAGTATCTCATGAATAGTGTAACTTTGGTTTGTGCTCACAGTAAATTCTATTTTGTGAAACGTTCTGTTGTCGTACTTGCGGATGCGTTAAAAGACTCGGGAAAACAAAAAGGAACATATTTTAACAATAACGGAGACAAGTCTCTCACTTGACTCCAGCAGAAAAGCTGACCACTGGGAAGAGCATTCCGTCACAGTTGAAGTCCTCCAACATGCCCTGGACAGGCTGTCCATTGACCCGGAAGGAGATGCAGGGAGCAATAAGGTCAAGGCAGCAGCTGACCACATCATCCTCCCTCAGCAGGTGTGGATAGAGAGAGTTCACTCTTCGGGCAACAGAGCCTGATGTCCAGAACAGAAATGGAATCAGACCAGGCATGCAAAGCCCATACGATTCTGTATGAAAAGCTTCAGCTTACTAATTGATGATGCATTTGAAAGGGAAGACTTTCTTGAATAAAGTACAATCCCATTATACCCCACCGAAGATTTCCGTACACACTTTAAAGCTCTATCTCTTTGGTAAGACACGTCGTTTACTTAAGCATCGTTCATAATGTACGTGATGCACATACTCATATTCAGAGACCAACCTATAGTCTCTTCCCCCCCCCCCCCCCC